>CM035414.1:80387602-80435102 GCA_020310875.1 Ceratopteris richardii
ATGCTTCTTAGTTGATAGAGCTTCAGTCTCTTGCTCAAATTTTCGGTGTTTCTGCTTATCAAAAATGCGGTAGACCCAATGTTTGAAGAATTTAACATCAAGTAAGACTTCCTCATTTAGAAGCTCCCACACCTAAGAAGTGCCTGGTGATGCTCAGTTGAAGTTATCAAGTAAGCTCACAACACAAGCTTTATATATGAATATGCATACATTAAGTCCATTCCTTTTTACATAAATTCCGAGTGAGATATTGGTCAAGTAAAGCTCTGATGTAGAGAAATCTGTTCTTGATTGACGTGATTTAGGCTTTCTGAGCACTAAAGATACACAAATTGGATGTGAATTCTAACCATTTTTGTCCCAAACACAGGTATTTGAAATCCTATGCTAGGGGAAAGGCAAGTACATCAACATTCTGTCCAGCAGCGCTTGCTTGTCTGGTTGGTACTTTCGCCTCTCTTGGCTGGGGGTGTGGGTGCAACCCTTGGAGCGAGCGCTTGCAGGACATCCCTCACCCACATGAAGGGTGAGATGCAAACTGATCCCTTCAGGGAATTTGTGGGCCTTTGGGCACTTGTTGAAACCAGTTTTCTTCAGTTGGCCTTAGGGCTGTCCCTACCCAGTCATTCCTAGTAGGTGCTAGGTGTTCAACCCCTACTTCGTGGAATTGGGGGAATGACAGTTTGTTCTGTCATTCCTAGTAGGTGCTAGGTGTTCAACCCCTACTTTGTTGAACACCTAGCACCTTGTAGTTTCCATTAATTCGAGCTATCAAAAAGAGTAGATTATTGATCCAACTTCCTTTTCAAAGAAAGGGTACCTCAACATTCTCAGTTGATATGATTTATATTTTCTCAGCACTAAAAGTATACAAATATGATGCAAATTCTAACCACTGTTGCCCAAAGCACAGGCATTTAAGATCCCAATCCAAGGGACACTATGAAAATCTCAAAGATCAAGACTTACTAATTTAGCACTTGCATTATTAATCATCTTGATTTTATCCATTTTACAATTTTGGTTGATTTGCAGAAAAGACTTGTGTTTACTTGGTGAACTTGAACTTCTTGTAACTTCCACAAGGATTTGGAAAAATTTTGCACATTTTTTGATGACTTAATCTCCACCAGCTACTGATTCTCTCCAAAAGGAAGTCAAAATCAACTTTTTCATACTAATTTCAAAGCCAGAAGAATTTCAGGTGAGCTTCAATTTTCAGCAGCTGCTGATTCTCTCCAATAAGCGAGTCAGATTCAGCTGAATTCAAACTAAGTTCAAAGCTAGAGAAATTTAGAAAAGCTTCACAACTGCAGTTTCCTTTGATCTGTTTCAAAACTTATCTACAGATTTTGCAAAGTCAATACAGGTTCCCTGATGCAGTAAAGTTACATATTTATTCAACTAATGCTCTTATCAGACATTTGAAGTGATATGCTATATACAATATCTGAAAGAATTGCAAGGCCATTATCCTGATCATTTATGTAGAGGGCCACAAAGCTGATATCAAAACCATACCTGAAGACTAAAATAAAAATATGATACTTATAAAGGCGAAAACTTAACAGATAAATATTAATGACACCAAAACCAATTCATTTCCCTGCATCTTTGGAAAAGAAAGGGGAATTTATCATGGAGCAATTCCTCTTCCACTTCATCCTGATTCCATATTATCATCCATAATAAACTCATCAAGACTAAAACTTGGCAAAATGTATCCCAAGACTAAAACTTGGCAAAATGAAGAAGTAGCAAAATAGAGCAGCATGACGGCTCAAACAGCAAAGCACACAACAGTTTTTGTACCAAACAAATAAACAGTCAAGTTTGAAATGCTATTTCTAACGCCAAAAGTATCCATCTTTTTAGAAATCGGGAAATTACTTCAAATGTATTAAAATTTAAAATCTTGATTGTATGTGAATATTGAGCTAAAGCATCTATCCGAATCGCACTCTCTTTACATCCATTTATCATTATTCTTATACTTAGATACCTTGAGATATTCAGCAATCGCATGACCTTCAAATGAAGATATTCTATTTATTGTAAATCTGAAGTTTCCTTCCATTAAGAGGTGATGATACCAAACTCATACTTACTATTTTTCTGTGTATGTATTTATACAGATATAATCTAAGTATGTGACTTTGGTATGTACGTGTACATGATAAAAATATGCATGTCAATTCGGCTTCTTTTTTCCTTTGAGAAGACTTTGCATACCTTCAAGTTTAGGACCATTCCTCACAAGGATCATTCTCAGGCCACAACCTATGCAGGCTCCTTATTCAGGGCTAAAAATTCCTTGGTGTCCCAACTACTTATTCGGGGCTAGGAATTCCTTGGAGACAACTCTGATGGGCACACGTCACAACCTATTCTATATGGAAGACTGCAAAGTAATGCGGCACATGAAGGAAAAGCATGTAGGCATTAAAAAAATTCCCCATGAAAGCTGAAAAATGGTGAAGCGAAGATCTGCTATACAGCAGCAATTACGTCAGAGGACATAGGCAAAAGACATTTCATTATAAATAATTATTGGTGTAGTTGAAAGCATGTATGATCCTAGAAGGACATATGTGAAATATAAGCTACATCAAACGCAAAAGCTACTGACATGAGTGTTATTGAGAGTATATATGATCAAGTGAGTGCGATTGAAAGCGCGTATGATTAAATGATGTGGCAGAAAGGACAGATACGAAATATAAACTACGTAAAACGCGAAAGCTGCTAAATGTTGTCCTAATAAGATTAATGTACAAATCATTTCTAGGAAAACTCCTGTAAAGAAAAGGGCCCACTACTGCGAAGTAACTCGCTCCAAACCAAAATCTGATGCGTCAGGATATTCCGGTTTTGTTAATTTCAGAAGACACATTCTTTCATGCTCCAGAACGAGCGAAAACATTATGAAAGCCGTGGTCAATACCCCAATACTGACCTCGGTAATGTTTCAGAAAATCTCTGTTTTATGGCCTTAGATGGAAAATTCTTTTTGACTCCAGCAATAGCAAAACATCATCATAAAGCCATATTATGTATATAAGCATCTGAGATCCGATCTGAGGTCCAAATAATGGAAGACAAGACACAGGCTGACAGCAGAATACAATTAAGAGCATATTTTCATGTGTGAATGCCCATTCACAGAAACGCTAAGGATGGCATGCTGAGAATGAGGGAGATGGAAAACTTGGCAGACTGCAAGAGAATCAGGCGGCTCAACTTGGAACCGTCTCTAATATCATTTTTAATACGCATTTCCAACCCCTCAAGTCAACATCATAAAATAACATACTGGATCGAAAGATGCAGCTTCAAAACTGATCAAAACTGATAGGAAAGAGAAAAACTCCCAAAATTTCATAAGCATTTTCCAGAAGAACCCTTAATTGATTTCGTCCAGAGATTCCCAGATTTGCCGGAATCCTTATTCTCATATTACCATAATTCTGAAACATCCATTGTGAGAGAAAACGTCATTTCTCTACATTCCCTAGATTCATTTGCATGCATACGTTTGTTAGTTGATCAAGACGTTTCCTAAAAGAAATCACCGACATATATGGCATACACGGCAGATCTGTGGAACGAAATGCATCTCTCTCTCTCTCTCTCTCTCTCTCTCTCTCTCTCTCTCTCTCTCTCTCTCTCTCTCTCTCTCTCTCTCTCTCTCTCTCTCTCTCTCTCTCTCTCTCTCTCTCTCTCTCACACACATTTTAAGCAGGGGTGCAAATAGCAGTTTGGAAGAGAAAACATACATAGCAGCGATCGAAGCTAGCCATCTCAGGATGGACACAGACACAGATCCCAGCACCACAGTCTCGACTAGTTGACGACGACTACTGCTATTGGCTAAGTCCTCCCAATCATCAGAGAAAGTGCCACTAAGCAGGCCGAGCTTAAAGGAGTTGCGCTTGGCCATGGCAATGAGCAGCAAAGAGAAGGTAAGAGAAACAGGCAAAACTGACTAGAGAAGCTCAAGGCTCGCTTTTTGTTGCAACGTGCATGCTGCAGATACGAACAAAGAGCTCCCATGATAGAATGAGTGCCGGTCCCCGGATTGAGAGATCTATCCAGCTGGCAGACTCTCTGGAAATAAAGAAACGACGAACGGCATAGTGAAGAAATCGAGCAAAGTCAAAAAGTACAATAAGGTCACAGGACATGTTCACAAGTGTCAGTTATCAAACCATGACGTGTTCGGCTCAATCGGCTTAGAGCCCGAACGCTTTTATGAGAAAAGTGATTTTATGTTTTGAACGATAAAATATGCTGGATTTTTTCTATTCACTCATCTACTATTTGAATTATTATCTTTTTAATTCAATCATCTACTCTCCGAATTATGCTTCAAAGATTGAAATAACAGCATACACACATCGATCAATCCACAAAAGGAAGTAAGCCCAAAGCTTTGCAGAAAGCTTCAAATTTCTACCGAGGCAAAGCTTTCATGAAAATATCTGCATTATTTTGTGTGGGCACACATGCCAAAGTGATCTCTCAGAAAGAACCTCTCCCTGACATAATGATAACGCACTTCAATGTGCTTTGTGCGAGCATGGAACACAAGGTTCCTCGCAACTGCCAATGCACTCTGACTGTCAATGAAGATGGTGGTGGCAGAAGACTGACCGACACCCAAATCAGCCAAAAGGCGTCTGAGCCACAAACACTCAAAAGTCGTTGTGAAAGTTGCCCTATACTCAGCCTCACAATTCGAAGTGGCTACAATAGGCTGCTTCTTGCTCAATCAAGATATGCATGAGCTACTAAGCATGAAGCAAAAACCATTGGTGGACACACGAGTGTCATAGCAACTAGCCCAGTCAAAGTCAGAAAAAGCATGTAAATCTGGTGGTAGTGATCCTCCCTTGGAATAAAACAATCCAAGTAGCCGGGTACCACTCAAATAGCGAAAAATGTGCTTAACCACCTGCCAATGTTTGACACCTGGGCAATGCATAAACCTTCTCATCTGAGAGATAGCAAATTGAATGTCAAACCGAGTTATGCATAAGTAAATCAAGCATCCAACAACTTGCTGATAAAGAACAACATCAAATGCATCTTTAACATCATGAAGACTCGACCATAGACTTGTTTCCATATGAGTAGCAATAGGTTTGCAGTCTTCAAGGGCAAAACACTGCAATAATGTGTCAATATATTTTGTTTGGCACAAAGCTATTCCACCACCAGTTTGCATAAATTGAATGCCCAAATAATGATGCAAACGCTCCAAATTTAAATTTGACCCCTCAAAAGAGGCATGCAAATCAACCTTAAAATCAACAATATGCTTCTCATTAGGACTAGTGAGCAACATGGCATCAATATAGATAACAATGATCAGAAGCACATCATTTGCACGCTTAACATATAAGGTGCTCTTAGTTGGACTATTTTCAAAACCATGTGTAATCAAGTAGGCATGTATCTTTTCATACCAAGCACATGGCGCTTGTTTCAAACCATATAATGCATTTTTCAACCTGCACACTTTATTCTCATGCCCTTTCTACACAAAACCATGGGGCCAAAATACATACACTTCTTCATGTAAGTCACCATTCAGAAATGTGGTTTTAATGTCCAATTGATGTATCTTCCAATCATGATGAGCTTCAAGTGCACAAATGCTACGGACGATGGTAATTCGACAACTGCATGCAAAGGTCTCATCAAAATCAATGCCTCTCTCTTGAGCATAAACTTTTGCAACAAGCCTAGCCTTATACTTGTCAACTTTTCCATTAGGTTTACATTTCAGCTTGTATACCCATTTAGTGCCAATGACCTTTTTGCTAGGAGGCAAATCACATAAAGACTAGGTACCATTCTTCATAATAGCATCATATTCTGATTGCATAGCAATCATCCAATTTTCTAAATTTTGTGCTTCATCAAAAAAGATAGCCTTATTCTCATCACAAAGACAAGAGGCAATGATAGCATAGCAATCTCATGCAAAAGAAGCATTATGAGAGCCTGAACAAGTATGATATGACAAAGATGCATCTAATCTGCTATCTCACAAAGTTTGCACCAACCATTTAGGCATAGTTTGTGCCTCCTCTATACAAGCCCTCTCATCAACAAGTGCATCATGTAAATCTGCATCACAAAGCAAATGATCTACATCATCATGTGGAACTTGTAAAGACTAAGAAATCGCCTCATTTGGAGCAGCACTTGATTTTCCACCTATGAAAAGAGGTAGCAAAGTGTCATATGTCACGAGGAAGGAGATAAGGAAGAGAGCTCACACACACACTCTCACTCTCAAGGAGAAGCACACACACAGATTGAGGCAAGGAAGAATGATCTTCTTCTTCTTCTATTACATAAAAGGAATGTACAAGAATGACCTAAAAAACAAGAATACAGCAAGTGCAATATATAAAGATCAGTACATAAGGAAAAACCTAATATCCGCGAATGAGTGAGCTGGCAAGAAACAAATGTGTCATCACTCTCGGTAGATAAATCTAATAAAGCTCAATGAAGTATCCCTAACATATATCGGTATGACCACTATACATGTCAGAGAAACAAAAAACTGGTACGTGTCATACTGGATCATCACATGTTGAGCTTGATATCTCAACACTCCCCCTCAAGCTCAACGCCATATCCTGTAATCCAAGCATCTCTCGAAACTTCTTTAACTTCTCAGCTCCAAGTGCTTTGGTGAAAATATCAGCACCCTACTCATCTGTTCTCGCATAAACAAGATCAATATCACCTACTAATACCTTCTCTCTGATGAAGTGATAATGTACCTCGATATGCTTTGTTCTAGCATGGAAAACAGGGTTCCGTGCTAACTGTATGCTGCTAAGATTATCACAATAGATAGTGATAGGCTTTTGCACTTCCACACCTAAATCTGCAAGTAACATCTCCAGCCATGATGCTTCACATGCTGCCATTGCAGCACCTCTATACTCAGCCTCTGTACTCAACAAAGCAACAGTGGGTTGCTTCTTGCTGCTCCATGTAATAGCTGCACCTCCAAGTGAGAAAAGACAGCCACTAGTAGATCTTCTATCTGGAGTACTACCAGCCCAATCTACATCGGTGTATCCATGAACCTGCAACTCCACACCAGCTTCATAAAACAATGCATAATCCAAAGTAGCACTCACATAACGTAGAGTGCGCCTCAGAGCATCCAAATGTGGCTTCCTGGGAACCTGCATAAACTGACTTTCAAGTCCAACAGTATAACTTAGATCAGGCCTTGTAATTGTGAGATATATAAGACTGCCCACAATTTTCATGTACATAGTAGCATTTTCCAATGCTTCACCTAATGTAGTATCCAATTTCAAATTCTGATCTAATGGCATAGAAATTGGCTTACAATCAGCCATACCATACTTTTGCAGCATATTCAAGGCATATTGCCTTTGCGACATCCATATACCTGTTTCTGTATGTATAAACTCAATTCCCAAGAAATAGCATAGCACACCAAGATCTTTCATGTCGAATTCCTGCATAAGAAGTTTCTTTACCTCTTTGATGCTTTCTTCACTATCACCACCTACAATCAGGTCATCAACATAAATAGCCACAATAGTGATGCCATCATCAGCCTTCCTTGCATATAGTGAGTGATTTGCATCACACATAGAGAACCCAATGCTGGTTAAGTAATCAGCAATCCTTGCATGCCATGCACGAGGGGCTTGCTTCAGCCCATACAAAGCCTTTTGCAACTTGCAAACATATTCTGGATGCTTTGAATCTTCATATCCTTGTGGCTGGTCCATATATACTTCTTCCTGTAACTCACCATGTAGGAAAGCATTCTTCACATCCATCTGATGCAAAGTCCATCCTTTTGCTGTAGCTAATGCAACAAGTGTTCTGACACTAGACCTTTTAGCTACAGGGCTGAATGTTTCCTCATAATCAATGCCATATGTCTGTGCATAACCTTTAGCTACCAATCGTGCTTTATACATGCTTATGCTACCATCAGCATTATGCTTTACCTTGTAAACCCATTTGCAGCCTATGGATTTCTTTCCTTGTGGCAATGGAACTAGCTTCCAAGTATCATTTCCATAAAGTGCAGCTATCTCCTCATCCATAGCTTTTTCCCAATCTGCATTACCAATTGCATCTTCAAAACAAGAAGGTTCAGCATCTTGTACTATTACCTTTGTCATGTAAGCACAATGGCGAGCCATGTAACAATCATATGTCAATCGTTGCACTGAATTACGCATCCTCCCAGATCTTCTTGGTCCTGGGTCACTTCTTCTTGTATCATCTGCATGTGCCCTTCTTACTCCTGGAGTCTTCACAGAGGGCAATCCAAGTTCCTCATCAATACTCTTTTCTGAACCACTTGAATCTCCATCAACATCTTCAAAACCTGCACCTATTTTACTACCAGCAAAAAGCTTTTCTTTACCTTTCGTGGATGTATTTGATGAATTTGCTAGACTGAAATTTCCACGCAATCTTCCACTCCATGGATTTGAGTTGGAACTATTGCTTGGTGATGCATCCGTTCCACTCAAAACTTGAGATTCTGCACTAGATTTTTCAGCATTTTCTTTGTCATTTGGTTCAAGATTCAGTCCTTCTTTGGCATCTGCATAGAAGCTTGACATTTCATCAAATACCACATCTCTGCTCACCTTCACCTGTCGTGTGAGTGGGTTATAACATTTGTACCCCTTTTGCTCAAGGGAATATCCAATGAAGACACATTTTTCTGCTCTCGGATCAAGCTTCGTCCTCAACTCATCTGGAACATGTACATATGCAATACAGCCAAAAACTTTCAGATGTGATAAGTTTGGCTTTTTATCTGTAAACTTCTCTTCAGGTGTAACTTGATGTACAACAACAGTCGGAGTTCTGTTCATGATGTATACAGTAGTATGCACAGCTTCTGCCCAATAACAATGAGACATATTCTTCTCAGCCATCAAGGCTCTTGCTATTTCTGCAATATGTCTATTTTTGCGTTCAGCAACACCATTCTGTTGTGGTGTGTACCTGCATGAAAACTGACGCCGAATTCCATGATTTTTTAGAAAACTGTTGAACTCATTTGACATGTATTCACCTCCTCCATCAGATCTTAATGTTTGAATGTACTTCCATGTCTGCTTTTCCACCATAGCTTTAAAATTCTGGAAGTGAGTGAACACCTCGCTCTTCTCTTTCATGAAATATACCCATACTTTGCGTGTATGATCATCAATGAAGGTAACATAAAACCTGCAACCGCCCATAGATGTGGTCTTTGCTGGACCCCAAACATTTGTATGTACTACTTCTAGTACATTCTCACTAACATGCTTGTCATGTGGAAATGATGCTCTTGACTGTTTACCAAATTGACATGCTGCACATACCTTTTGCATTTCTGCAACTTTGAAATTTGGTAGTCCATGGACAATCTCCTTTGACTGCATCATTTTTAGCCTTTGCAGGTTTGCATGTCCAATCCGTTTGTGCCATATCTCTATATCTGCAATAACTCCTGCACCTTTTGCAAACATGGCTGCATTCATTTCAGGAATCTTCAAATTTAAGGTGAACATCCTACCCACTTTTTTTCCTTTGGCAACCAATCGTCCATCCTGCTTGTACTCTTCTACATATAATCCATCAGCATTGAACCTGACTTGTAATCCTTGGTCAACCATTTGTCCAACAGAAACCAGCTTCTTTGTTATATTTGGAACATGCAACACATCAGCAAGATGTTTTACCTTCCCGTCCTCCATAGACAATGCTATGTTTCCTGTATGCTCAATAGGATGCGATGTATCATCACCTGTTTCAACATATCCAGGAACTGGCATTTTTTGCAAACTACTAAACCATTCTGCATGACTGGTCATGTGATTTGAAGCACCTGAATCAACATAACAGACATTATCATTCGATTTTGAAACACCAGCAGACATCGTATTCATCATGTGATGTTGAACCATAAACAGCTTCTCAGAATCATCTGCACTTGTGGATGCATAGTTGTTTTGCTGCCTTCTGTTATTTTGATTCTTTAACTTGCAATCACGTTCAAAGTGTCCAGGTTTACCACAATTCCAACATCCTTTACTATCATTACCTGAATCATTTCTTTGGAAATTTATGCGACCTCTTTGGCTCCCCCTGCCTCGAAACTGTCCTCTTCCTCCTGCATGATTCTGTTGTTGACCTTGGTCTTGGTTACTGTTTCCTCTTCCACTTCCAAAACCTCTACCTCTGCCTCTTCCTTTGCCAGAGTAGAATACCTGCTCAGAACTGGGCTTTCCTTGGGAGTTTGAGTCCTCACCAAGATTCTTTTCTTCAATAATCAGCATAGATACCAGATCAGCAAAATTCAGAATATTTTCCCTGGTTTGTATGGAAGTTCTGAACTGCTTATATGCAGCTCCTAAACCACGAAGGCACACTTCCACCTTATCATCATCATCTACATTCACGCCAATAGATGCAAGTGACTCACATATGCCTTTGATTTTAAGAGTGTAGTCACTTACCGACATGCTCTTCTTTTCCAATGTATGCAGTTCGTTCTTGAGTTGCAATTTCCGTGCCTTTGTATTAGTCTCATACAAAGTGACCAAGCTGTTCCAAGCCTCTTTTGGAGTCTTGGCATCCTGTATGTGTCCAATCATGCTATCCTGTATGCTAACAGATAGCCAATACATTACCTTTCGTGCTCCTTGATTCCATTCCTCATATGCTCTTAACTGATATGCAGTCTGATTCCTTTCTGGTAACTACGGAGCATGTTCATTCTCTCCTTCGATGTACTTCCAGTAGCCTTTTCCCATCAGGAAATTCCTCATTCTGAATCTCCAAGCATGGAAGTTGTTCTTGTCCAGCTTATCGCTCATAAGCTGACTCATTCCATCTGCGTTTGCCATTTCTACAACAATTCACAACACTGCAAAACACTACAAGCAGCACTTCTGCTTGAACACTGTCGCACTATGACGTGACAGTTTGATCTCAGAAAAACACAGTTTTCGTGTATCAACAGTACACGGAATCGCTTGAAATTCTGGATCTGGAATATGTGAGTGTCGTCGAACACAACGCAAGTTACAGTTTTTGAAACTGACCTGGTTTTTATATGGGCCCCACCTTGCGGGCTCAAAACGAAGGTCGAGATGGCTCCGAAACTTTCATCTGACAAAAACAAGTGACCCTAAAGGGCTAACTCACGAAAATATTTTGAGGTCTTCTACCTTCACGACGATTTTCGTAGCAAACGGAGGTCGTTTGTGAAATCGCGTTTTCTCCACGCCTTGCCACGTAGTCTTCACCGTCCCCTTCTCCATGAGCTCTCTACAGCCACGCTGGCTCTGATACCATGTCACGAGGAAGGAGATAAGGAAGAGAGCTCACACACACACTCTCACTCTCAAGGAGAAGCACACACACAGATTGAGGCAAGGAAGAATGATCTTCTTCTTCTTCTATTACATAAAAGGAATGTACAAGAATGACCTAAAAAAAAGAATACAACAAGTGCAATATATAAAGATCAGTACATAAGGAAAAACCTAATATCCGCGAATGAGTGAGCTGGCAAGAAACAAATGTGCCATCACTCTCGGTAGATAAATCTAATAAAGCTCAATGAAGTATCCCTGACATATATCGGTATGACCACTATACATGTCAGAGAAACGAAAAACTGGTATGTGTCATCCTGGATCATCACATGTTGAGCTTGATATCTCAACATCATACACATCTTTGGAGCTAACTGATATCTCCTTCAAACACGAAAGTAATGGGTGAATTGCAACTTCCACAAAAACAACATCACGACTAACCAAAATGCATTTAGTATGTTGATGATATAGACAATAGCCTTTGCTTTCAAAACTGTACCAACAAAAATACATTTCACTGCTTTATCATCCAATTTTCTATGTTGTTGTACATCCTCTTCAAATAAAGGAGGATCATCTAAAATAGGAGTGAGTGGTAAAGTTCCTTTAAAAGATTTCAATAAACTGATATGAAAAGCATTATGTACATTCCATTGAGAAGGTATCTAATCTAAAAGCATTCTCATTAATTTTTTGAATAATACAGAAATGTCCATAATAACATGGTGCAAGTTTAACCTTAGGATGTTGTGAAATATTTTTCAAACGTCTTTTATTTATTCATAACCATACAAAATCATTTTCATTAAATTGTTTAGATACTCGTTTCTTATTAACATTACACGTGTAACATTATTGACTCTTTTTGAACCTCATGAAGTATAGAAATATGATCTTGTGTGAAATAATCAAGCAAACACATATCAATTTGAGTGATTGATATGGGAATGGGAAGCTTCTTACCATAAACAATTTCATACGATGCACGTCTAGTAGTGGTATGTGTTGTGTTATTATATGCAAACTGTAATAAAGGAATTTTCTCATCCCAATTACTTGGATTATCTAAAGAACAACACTTGATAAATCTAAAATAGTATTATTCATAACTTCACTTTGCCCATTACTTTCAAGATGAAATGCAGAGCTAAATCTATTTTGGAAGCTAAATTTTGAAATAATGCAACCCAAAAGTGATTACAAATAGGAACATCTCGATCTGAAAGAATAACTTTGGGAAAACCATGATGTGGAAAAATACATTTAATAAATAATTTAGCAGATTGAGGTGCAGAAAGAGTCTTTTTACAAGGAATGCAATAAGCTTGTTTACTAAACCTATCAACAATTCTCCAAATCATATCATTATGAGATGAATTTGTAGGAAGACCGGTAATAAAATCCATAGAAATTTGTTCCCATGGTCCATTAGGTATGGGAAGTGGCAATAACAATCCAAATTCTTTACCATGATGTCGTTTCACACGTTGACACACAATGCAATGGGAAACATACTGTGCAATATCCTTTTCCATATTTAACCAAAAGCAAAATTCTTTACATGTATAAATAGTACTTTGTAGCCCCTATGACCCATATACGATGGTTCAAGGAGAATGTTCTTTATACTTCTCCGAACATAAGTATTCACCTTCAGAGCCGTGTTTTTAGCCACAGTCGTAAAACTATAGGTTTCTTGAAATGTTTTCATTTGTGGTGTGAGCAACCATTGCAAATTTATGCAGGTTTTTGAACCTAAACAAGAGAGTTGACAGACACTTGAAGGTGTTGTTGGCTAGTTTTTTGGGCTGTGCATTCAACCTTTCAATGTCATTGTACTGCATATATTGAGCACATATACACTATGTACGCTTCTATGGATATCACTTATGTATGTCCATGTGGTCATTGATATAGTGGTTACATTTTTGCATAAAGCCTTTTACGTTTGATAAAGAGGATTGTGGTGAGGTTTTCTTAACTGGGAGACACCCAAATGTCGAGGTCTCTTCAGTGATTCAGGTGGAAGACTTACCCAGCCTTGCCATAGGACATGTATAATAGTTGTTCATAGGTGCTCGATAAACCTAGTTGGCTTCTTTCGGGTAACTGATTATATGCAGTGAAGTCAATGATTCACTATGTAGGTAAACATGTTAGTACTTGTAGTTTTATGAGATTTTGACACTAGTCATATGCTCATTTTACAGAGGAAACTCTAGCAAATGTTTTTCAGTTCTTGTGGTTTTGTCAACTATACATTGGTTGATTTAATCCTTGATACACTTATTGGTGTGAGCACATTTATTCTCACATAATCCTTCTGGTTGGTCATTACTGTTCATTAATTCTTTTTTTTTTTGAGGAAGAATGTTGAATTCTCTCCCAGAATCTGACACTTGGTCATCCTTTTTTGAACCTTAATGGTGTTTGGACTCTTCTAGCTCCATTATCATTCTATTCCATTGTCTACCATCATGGCATCAGAGGTCTTAGGCACATCTTGTGGATCAGGGTCTAGTGCCAGTGTTCCGCGGAGGAGCTATAACTTGCAAGGCAAAGAGCATTTTGAGATTAGAAAATTGAATGGCACAAACTTTGCTCTATGGAAGAATCAGACTAAAGATGTGTGATTCAAAGGAGGCAGTGGAAGTTAGTAAATGGAATCTCAAAGAAACATGCTAACATGGATGGAGATGATTGGGATGAGTTAGATGAAATGGCTAGGTCTACCATTCGATTACACCTGGCAGATAATGTTTACTTTACAGTATTAGACTATGAAAGTGTAGGGGAGCTTTGGAAGAAGTTATGCAATACATATGAAAAAGAGACGGCATAAAATAAAGTGTATCTGATGAGAAAGTTATATGATCTTTGTACGAAGGACACAGATAGCGTTGCTGCTCATCTAAATGCATTTGATGCTATATTCTCCCAGTTACATGCTCAAAAAATGGATATGGATAATGAAATGAAAGTAGTCTTGTTGTTATGCACCTTGCCATCATGATGAGATACATTTTGCACAGCTATTAGCAATAGTGCACCTGGTGGTAAACTGGTCTATGATGACATATGTGGAGCACTCTTCAGTGAGGCGATTCATAGAAAATCTATGGTTGGCACTCCGAGTGAAGATGCATATAATGTTTGTGATTCTTACCAAGGAAAGAATCAACGATGTGGCAGGAGCAAGAACAAGGAAAAGAATGGTCAATGGAATAAGAGTAGAAGTAAATCAGGGAAGAGGGATATCGAATGCCATTATTGTCATAAGAAAGGACACATGAAGAAAGATTATTATACATTAAAGAATGTTAAAGGTAAAGGACAGAATGTTGATGGGCATGTTAAATAGTTACCTGCACTATCTACTTCGACTGTGAAGATTGAATAATTTAATGCTATTTCTGATGATGCTGATGTGTCGACACTTGATAGAACTGTGCCAACTGAGGCTCTTATGACTGATTCTCTTTCCCACACGTGGCTGCTAGATATTGGTGCTTCTTTTCATGTGACACCACATAGAGAATGGTTCTCTAATTATGCAACAAAGTTTCTTGGTACCGTGAGACTTGGTGACTCTTATCAGTGTGATGTTGTGGGGATTGGTGATGTGGTTGTGCAGTTCATTGATGGTTCAAAATTTATTATGCACAATGTACGCCATCTACCTAAGTTATCATGTAGTTTGATATGAGTTGGTCAATTTGATGACCTTAGTTACAAGGTGGTCTTCTATGCCATTCCTTTCACATATCGAAGGGCAATATGGTTATTGCAAAAGGAAGCACAGTTGGCTCATTTTATCCTTTATTTGTATCATAGAAAGAACACTTGTTAGCTATTATTGAGTAGCCTATGGCTTGTATTTGGCATGGTTGTTTGGGCCATATATCTCATAGTAAAATGGAAAATATATCTCATCTTGGCTACTTACCTAAGTTATTTTTCTTTGATTTTTCATTTTGTGAGCATTGTCAATATGGAAAGCAAACAAAAAATGTGCATAAAACATACATTGACTCTTCAATTCAGCCTTTAGATCTCGTTCATACAGATGTGTGTGGTTCTATGCCCACAAGGTAATCAGGTGGTTCTCTTTATTTTGTCACTTTCATAGATGATGCTACTAGAAAAGTTTGGGTATTTCCTATCAAATCAAAGGATGAGGTTTTCCCTACTTTCAAAAAATGGCTTTCTTCAGTTGAGACTGAAAAAGGAACTAAGCTCAAAGCTTTACGTTCAGATAATGGGGGTGAGTATACCTTACATGAATTCAACCTTTTCTACCAGTCTAGAGAAATTTATAGAGAGTTTACAACTCCTTTTACCCCCAGTACAGAATGGTATAGCTAAAAGGATGAGTAGAAATATTCAAGATAGAGTAGTCTCTATGATGCATAATGCAAACCTTTCACAAGGCTTTTGGGCACAAGCAGTATTGATTATAGTTCATGTCATTAACCTTTCACCTAGTACTGCCAAAGGTCTGAGAGTGGCACGAGTTATGGATAGAGAAACCACCATATTATGATCATCTTTGAGTTTTTGGGTGTGAAGCATATGTTCATATACCCAAGAATCTTAGACAAAAGTTGGGACATGAGTCAAATAAATGTATTTTTGTTGGATATGGTCGAGAAGGATGATTTGGATATCACTTATGGGATCTTGAAACATGGTCAGTGATCAGAAGTAGTGATGTCATTTTCAATGAGCCTAAGATGCATAAACAACCCATTAAGGATGTTGAAGTGAGAAGAGTGGTGTTTGAGGATACTAGCCCTCTAGTTAGCATGCATAAAAATGTTGCACATAGGGACGTTCAATAGAATGTCCTATCATATTAGTCAGCAAATGTTCTTGTTTAGCAACCATTGAGATGCCCTTTATGTGTCTCACATCCACGTGATAGATATGTTCTAGGTTTAGATTTTGTTATGTTAACAGATGTCGGTGAGCCTTCTTGCTAAAAAGAAGCTATGCAAATAGAGGATCATCTCAAGTGGGAGTGTGCCATGAAGAGTGAGTTGAATTCTATTCACAAGAATGGTACTTGGGATTTAGTACCTTTGCCAAAGGGCAGGAAAGTTTACCATCTAAATGGGTATATAAGTTGAAATTCACATCAGATAGTGCTTTTCCAAAGTATAAAGCACAACTTTTTGCAAAGGGTTTTAAGCAAAAACATGGTGTTGATTTCGAGGAAATCTTCTCTCTAGTGGTCAAAATGACTACCCTATGCATGTTGCTTGGATTCGTTGCAATGGAGGATTTAAAGCTAGTCCAAATGGATGTGAAAATTGTTTTCTTGCATCGAGATCTTACATATGAGATCTATATGGAACAACCAGAGAGTTATGTAGTTCCTGGCAAGGAAAGTCTAGTTTGTACGCTCAAGAAGAGCTTATATGGACTTAAACAATCCCCTAGACAATGGTACCAAAAGTTTGATGCTTTTACGAAGTCTCAAGGCTATTCTCAAAGCAATGAGGATCATTGTCTCTACACAAAGAGATGCTCAGATGGTAGCTTGATATGCTTGATAATTTATGTTGATGGTATGTTGAATGCTGCGAAGTCCTCATATGACTTGTCAATTCTCAAAAAGAAGTTGAGTTAGACATTTGATATGAAATTGAGCAAGGATGATTGCCCCAAATCAGATGAGGAAAAGGAATTCATGACAAAAATTCCCTATCAGTGTGCTATTGGTAGTCTCATGTATGCTATGGTAGCTATGAGACCAGACATTGCATTTGCAATGGGAGTTGTGAGCAGATATATGTCTAATCCTGGCAAGAAACATTGGGGAGCGATCAAGATGATTTTGAGATATCTGAGTGGCACTAAGGACAAGTGTCTATGCCTAGGTAGAGGGAAAACATCCACTATTGGTTACACAGATTCTGACTATGCTGGTTGTGTAGACAATCGTAAGTCTACATCAGGGTACATTTTTCATTTTGTTGGAGGTGCTATCTCTTGGAGATCTTGTCTTCAAGAATGTACAACTGTTTCCACCACAGAAGCAGAGTATGTTGCAGCAAGTGAGGCATGTAAGGAAGCATTGTGGCTTTCTCGTCTTGCTTGTGATATGGGTTTACCTCAGCATGTACCTCATTTGCTTAGTGATAGTCAGAGTGCCATTGCTTTGGATAAGAATCGAGTCTATCGTGCAAAGACTAAACACATTGAGGTGAGGTATCACTTCATTAGAGATTGCTTAGCCACTTAACGCATTATTCTTGAGAAGGTTCACACTCGAGATAATGCTATAGATGCTTTGACTAAAGCTCTACCACAGGATAGTTTTTGACACTATTATCAATTGATGGGGGTTACTTGATTTATGATCTTACACAGTCACTTGTACACTGTGTAACATGCCCATTAGGTGGGAGGTATAGTTTGTATACTTACACTCAAGTATTCTTTATCATTCTTTATTTTTTTCCCATAGTTACTTTGGCCATATATGGCCTTTAGTGGGAGATTGTTACCATTAGTGTCCATGTGAAAGACCACATGACCACCGGACACTTCTTTGTATATGTTCTTGAATAAAACATATAGTGGCTTGGTCAGCCACAGATTGTAAGTTTGACCGCATTTGTAACATCTAAGAAGTCTATGTTTGTGCTCCCTATGTATTGTGTTTTTTGCGTATTTTGTAGCCTCTGTGCAGAGTAGCCATTGAAATACTTCAGGGATGGGAAGCGATTAAGGGCATCAGCTACAACATTAGCTTTGCAAGGTTGATGTTGAATCATAGTGTTAAGAATCGCTTGATTGATGTGTGTGTGTCTCTCCTCCCATCCATATATACCCTCTTGTACTCTAAAAATAGCAATGTTCTAGAATAATCTAGCATCAACATGTGTCCATCATGTAACACTTATCCCCATTACTACCAAGTACCTTAGGATATCCCCCGAGCTTGGGACCTTGGCTTGCTGGCCCTTGTCCCTCACACACATGGACTGATCCCTATGGATCAATGTCATGATCCCTGTGGATCAATGTCATGATCCTTGTGGATCAATGTCTGACACTCTCTCCCCCTTTTAAATAGCATTGTACTCAATGATCAATGAGGGAAAGTACTTGCAAACAACATCTTCTGATTCCCAAGTAGAGTCAGTAAGTGGTAATCCTCTCTAGACTACTAGATACTCTTGGATGACACGAGTCCTCAATCGCTTCTATCTCTGATCTAGTATCTTGTGTGGACAATGATCTGTGCTATGAAGTTGCTCAAGATTGATTGTAACTACGTTTATTTTCTTTATTTCATGCATTCATCTTGTATTATGATGGATTCATGTAGTCATGGAGACTCTAGTTCGAATGCTTCAACACTTTCAGGGAAAATGAGAGTAGAATTCCAAGAGTTGTTTTTGAAAGAATTGCCTTCTAGTTTGCCTCCTTGTAAGCACATAGAGCATAGAATCAAATTGGTATCGAGAGCAATTCTGACTGCTCGGCCACCATTTTGAATGAGTTTGTAGGAGGAAAATGAAGTCTGCAAGGTCATGGATGAGTACCTACAGTAGAGCCTGATTACACCCAGCTATTCACCCTTTGCAACACTAGTTCTTCTAGTGAAGAAGAAAGGCAGATCTTATAGGATGTGCATCGACTATCGAGCACTCAATAAGATTACTATCACGCACAGATATCCTATGCGCAGGATTGATGATCTTTTAGATGCTCTAGGTGGAGCTATTGTATTTAGTAAGATAGAGTTAAAAAGTGGCTACCATCAAGTTAGATTAAGAGATCATGATGTACATAAGATAGCTTTTAGGACCCATTTTAGTCATTATGAGTATTTGCGCATGCCATTTGGTTTGATTAATGCACCAGCAACATTTATGATGTTAATGAATGACATTTTATGTCCATTTATTTGAAAATGTGTTGTTGATTTTGTTGATGATTTGTTAGTGTATAGTAGGAATGTGCATGAACATGAAAATCATCTGAGATTAGTATTAAATGTTTTAAAAGAAAATCAGTTGTATGTTAATCCAAAGAAGACTCAATTGTTTCTTTTGAGGATAGAGTATCTAGGGCATGTGGTATTGGCCAATGGGGTTCAGATGGATCCCAAGAAGGTTTCACTTATAATATCTTGGCCTACTCCTCATGATGAGGGGCAGTTCCAGTCATTTTTAGGACATTCTAGTTTCTATCCAAAATTCATATTGTCTTATTCATCGATAGTAGTGTCTATGAAGAACTTGCTTCAAGGCAAAGTTCCATTTGCATGGAAGCAAGAGCAACAAGATAGTTTTAATACTATGAAACAAGGTGTTTCAGAGGCTTCTATACTGAAAGTGATAGGCCCACAGAAACCCTTTGAGCTAGAGACAGATGCTAGTGGCATAGCCATAGGGGCAGTTTTGAGCCAAGATGGCAAGCCAATAGCTTTTGAAAGTAAGAAGTTTAGTAGTACACAACACAATTGGCCATTGCATGAACAAGAGTTGTATGCATTGGTGCATGCACTTAAAGTCTAGAGTAGAAGCATGAGTAGTTCATATGTGCATGAAAAGGACCTTTAAAGTCTCTCAACCAAAGAATCTCATGAGAACTTGATTCGACTAGAAGGAGAAATCAATAAGGGCCCCATGAGTGAGAAATGATTGGGAAGAATTTATGTGTCATGAGAAAGAGAGAGATGTTTAGGGATCTCATAGTCCCACACTGCATGTCTAGAGCATCGAGAATGCCCATATAAGGCACTCCATGGTTTATCTATGCTTGCAATTGAGTGGAGCATCTTGGTGCACTCCTCCTCTCCCTCTCTCACATAGCTGCATGAGGAGGAGAGAGAGGATTCTATCCCCTCTCTCTCTCTTGTTGGAAGTGAGGTAGGCCCTTAGGCTCATGTCACAAGTCCATGGTTCCATAGTTCCAGATATGTACAACCTTAATTCTAGCAATCTTCCATATTGACAAAACATGAACATACCACAACTTAATCATACAAATGATGAGATAAAGATAGAGAAAGAATAGACGACATGTGTAAGATGTTACGTAAGCCATCGCTTACTCATAGTATCATATATACCAATGTTCAATGCACAATGTGGGAGCAAAACTCTCAACCATTCTATGTGATGAGAAATAGATGAATGAGTGAATGTACAATGTAACAAACATATTCAGATGTGTGGGCAGTAATCTGAATATACATGAGATGTGTGACCTAATAGGTTATAGAAGAGTGAATATGAGTGACTGAATGAGGAAGGATCAGTGTGAACGGAAATCCTCAAACTCATGTGAACACACCTTCTTAAACACCTCATCAAATATGCATAAAGCATATAAGTACTGATTCTCTTGTACCTATGCCGAATAGGACTCCTCCTGATATGAACGCCACAGCCTCCATAAACTTTAAGTAGTACCTGTGTGCATAAAGAGAATATG
The DNA here is from genome assembly GCA_020310875.1 of Ceratopteris richardii. Lineage (NCBI taxonomy): Eukaryota > Viridiplantae > Streptophyta > Polypodiopsida > Polypodiales > Pteridaceae > Ceratopteris > Ceratopteris richardii. The sequence goes on from CM035414.1 coordinate 80,408,467, forward strand.
TACCTGAATACTTTAACATAAGATGTGAATCTTATGTTAAACTCCATCCAATGTCTTTGAAGTAGCTAGACATCTTCTTGTAGAAGACAATCTTCAACCTAATATCTTCCTGTAGAAGATAATCTTCAAAATCATGTAGATGGTCCCATCCAATGTCTTTGAAGTAGCCAGACATCTTCTTGTAGAAGATAATCTTCAACCTAACATCTTCTTGTAGAAGATGATCTTCAAATACATCATGTAGATGGGCGATCCTCACCATCAAGCTGCTAATAATCAAGTCTTCTTGCCATGAACAAGAGATAACCTCCTCTCCATGAGGTAGAGTGTGAGCACACCCTTCATCTTCTCCAAGAAGAATCACCAAGAAGAACTCCATAGCTGCTCCTCAACATGCTTCAAGATAGCACCATGGCTGCCCCATGTGCTAGAAGAAACACCACCTCTACTGAGGTCCAAGCTCTAGAAAGCTTGTGTTGATCCTAGGTGAAGGATGAATACAATGAGGCCAATACACTCCTTATATAGTTGAGCTATACCTTGAAAAGCACCCAATAAAGCACATAAAGCCATGGGATCGTACGTGATCATATTAAAAAAGCTATCGCCGTCCGTCTTCGCAATTTCGTAAGAAAAGCCGTCCATTAATTAAAGCAAAAGTATTACAATGCGCTGCGTGCTGTTCACGGGACTTGAACCCAAGCCCCAGCTTTGGAAGGCTTTTGTCTTATCCACGCCGCCTATTGCTTTTGCTTATGGGAGGCTTGAAGTGAAGAGCTACACATCCTGGTATGCTGCGCTAACTGCCGTCGACATACTTTGTGGTGTAGAGTGCTATAAGAATAGCTACTCAGCTATGGAGTTTGGACAAAATGGACCAAGAAGACATTGTTTTTCTAACAATCCCCCCTGCAATGTCATATTGGTACAAATTGGACTGGATTTGCAAACTTCATAAGCTGCAAACTACCACAAGCTTCAAATAGCCTGTCCCAAGCTTCAAGCTTGTACACCCGCACTTCAGAACTAAATTTGAATTTCCTTCAAAAAACCTGAACTTGCTGAATATGAACCATAATACCTGAGAAAATATGCAAACTAGATATCCAATAGTGTATACATCAAGCAATTATTGCTTGACAATAAATATAGCATGAACTGATTCTGATCGTGCTATCTCCTGTCTTCAAAAACCTGAAAACATACACTAGGATCCACATATTTGCATTTACCTTCCAAAAGGATTTCTCAACGTACTTCTGCTGTGTCATGTAAATACACTAAAAATCAAGAACTGAATCCTGGAACCTGTGACTGTCAACTCACAACGTAGTGTATTATGAACACTGCTGGTTCATTTTTTACTGTACTCAAGTCAATATGAGTCAAAAAATCTATGATGTCATCATGTCTTCATCCTTTAAATCCTTCATACCTCTTTCCTTCAGAATCTGGTATAAACATATATGTGCGCACTTCTGAAATATACCTTTCTGAAATATCAAGCTTCTCTTCAATAGAACTCTGGAACCTTCTCCTGAACAGGAACATCCTAACAGGATCTTTCTCCAAACATTCTTCTTCTTCCTTCTTCTTTCAAAGCTGGAACATAAAGAGAACCTGACAAAGGAAATATAGGAATACCTGAAATAGGAATACCTATAGGTATGAATCTGCATTCTTTCACATATGGCTTGAAAATAAGTCTTCATGTTTCATCACCCCCCTGGATGACTTAACACTAGTATCCAAAATTCTTCAAATATATCAGACTTTATGAAATCTGGAACGTCTTCCTTCTTTCAATAAATCTGATGTTCAGTGAACAATACCTGTATCTGGAACAAAATCTATGAATCCTTTTTATTAGCACTGTACACATGCCAATAGCTTTCCATGTGATTCCTCAGCTTTCCAAATTATAGAATAAGGTTAGCTGATCCTAACATAACAAAACCTTGCTGAAAGCTTTATAGGATTCATAAGCTTCAGTAACATAACAAGTATCTTCTATTTCTCTGCAACACAAATCTGATAGAATCTGAATTTTTGACTTACTTCTCCATTGTTAAGAATCTTCACTAACAAAGGATAGAGAACTGAATCATAAATACTCAAGATCATACAAGATCATTCAAGATCAATGATCTCTCTTGTGTAGAATCTGCTCTTATCAAACCTTCGTGACTGAATGTTTGATTTACTTCCTGAATGTCTCCAAGTGTCCATGCTTCTCAAAAAGTTGTAAAACTTTTCTTCAAACAAATCCTTCAAGGAATCTGCAATTCCTACTTGAAACATAAGTGGACAAACTTCTCACCTTGAGAACTCCAAAAGCTGCAAGTTGATACTTCATAACTTTCATATTTTTTCCCGGGTGAAATGTGATAGTACCTGCTTGATTTTCTTTTGGCTAACTCCACTTTTCAATCAAGTGATAGGATCTGATGGAACACCTTTTTGAATACAAACATGTATCCAAAAGTCTAGACAATCATAAAAAGTAGATTCTTCAACTGACTGGTACATCAACAAGTCAGAATTTTCTGAAGTTTTCTGAAAGTACTGAATATGAGGTAACCTTTTCCAAACATAAAACCTCAACCCAAGTCTTCAACATCTGCTACAAAAAACTCTTTTACCTCAAGAGTTAGATAAAGAAGAAATATAATTCTCTGCAACTTGTCATATACCAAGTAGCTCTGTATTGACACTCCAAGAATTCTTTGAGGGAACATATAAGCTACCTGCTTAAAAGCTTCATAACTCATATACATATGAGTCAAAACATATATCTGCTGCTTTTCTTTCTCTCAATGCAATTCTTTGTCAAATCTACTAAATCATGAACAAGTGTAATGCAAAACAAGAAACTGCTTCTTCTTTAAACAAGATGTTCTCGTAGACTTGTCTTTGGATGTAGAGGATAAAATAGGAAAAGTATATGGAAAATATATGAGAAAAGGAAGTCTTACTTTTCTTTTGGAAATGATGGACTTTCTTCTTCTGCATCTTTCTTCCACCTGATGATGTCAACATCTTCAAACTTCTCTTCCATACCTTTTGTTATCTTCATCTTGAAGTAGCAAACACTTTTGACTTCTTCGAATGAACTTTTCTCTTCCTCTAATGTTAAGAGTAAGAGATAAAACAACCATGGTATACAAATGGAAGTGAATATAGAAACATGTTTTATCATCTCCTCATATCTTTTAATAAAAAATTCTGCTTCAAATGTCTGAAACGACTAAATTCACCAATCGTTGTCTGAATGATGAATTGCCCTTCTAGAGTTACCTTCTCTAGATACATTTGTACCTTGATATCCAACCAACTTACAACAGAAAATTGGCTGAAAAAACTCATCTCATCTTCGCATTTGTCTTCTTAGATGAACTTTCTTGCCATGAAAGAGATCTCTCAAAACTCTCTAGAAAAACCTCTAGATACCTGTTTCGATGTAGCCTTTAACTTTCAAATAATGAAAGTGTATAAAAGTACTCCTTGAATTTCTTCAAATCTCTTCATAACTGCTCTTCTAAGATATGACCTGCAAATGATAATCTGATAGTAGAAAGTGATACCTCTGATTTGATGTTGATCTGCTTTCTTCATCTTCTCTAAACCATTGTTCTTCCTTGAATTTGAAGTAGTCTTCTCTTCATCAAGTCTAGGTCTTCAAACAATACTTTTGTAAAGTATTTGCATACTCTTCAAAAATATTCGGCTGCTAACAGATCATCAACTTCATACTCCACACTGATGAATACACATGTAACTGAATTGTCTAATTCTCAAATCTCTACTCATCTAGATTAAGTGTGTATGTCAAATGTCAAATGTTAGAAGATGCTTTCAAATCATATGTTGTAAATCTGGAATTCTAGGAACCTGAGATATGAATGAGCCTTAATGAATTGATGCCAAAGATCTAAAGTTCTGAAACCAAAACCTTAGTGCTCTGATACCAAAATGTTGGAAGTGAGGTAGGCCCTTAGGCTCATGTCACAAGTCCATGGTTCCATAGTTCCAGATATGTACAACCTTAATTCTAGCAATCTTCCATATTGACAAAACATGAACATACCACAACTTAATCATACAAATGATGAGATAAAGATAGAGAAAGAATAGACGACATGTGTAAGATGTTACGTAAGCCATCGCTTACTCATAGTATCATATATACCAATGTTCAATGCACAATGTGGGAGCAAAACTCTCAACCATTCTATGTGATGAGAAATAGATGAATGAGTGAATGTACAATGTAACAAACATATTCAGATGTGTGGGCAGTAATCTGAATATACATGAGATGTGTGACCTAATAGGTTATAGAAGAGTGAATATGAGTGACTGAATGAGGAAGGATCAGTGTGAACGGAAATCCTCAAACTCATGTGAACACACCTTCTTAAACACCTCATCAAATATGCATAAAGCATATAAGTACTGATTCTCTTGTACCTATGCCGAATAGGACTCCTCCTGATATGAACGCCACAGCCTCCATAAACTTTAAGTAGTACCTGTGTGCATAAAGAGAATATGTACCTGAATACTTTAACATAAGATGTGAATCTTATGTTAAACTCCATCCAATGTCTTTGAAGTAGCTAGACATCTTCTTGTAGAAGACAATCTTCAACCTAATATCTTCCTGTAGAAGATAATCTTCAAAATCATGTAGATGGTCCCATCCAATGTCTTTGAAGTAGCCAGACATCTTCTTGTAGAAGATAATCTTCAACCTAACATCTTCTTGTAGAAGATGATCTTCAAATACATCATGTAGATGGGCGATCCTCACCATCAAGCTGCTAATAATCAAGTCTTCTTGCCATGAACAAGAGATAACCTCCTCTCCATGAGGTAGAGTGTGAGCACACCCTTCATCTTCTCCAAGAAGAATCACCAAGAAGAACTCCATAGCTGCTCCTCAACATGCTTCAAGATAGCACCATGGCTGCCCCATGTGCTAGAAGAAACACCACCTCTACTGAGGTCCAAGCTCTAGAAAGCTTGTGTTGATCCTAGGTGAAGGATGAATACAATGAGGCCAATACACTCCTTATATAGTTGAGCTATACCTTGAAAAGCACCCAATAAAGCACATAAAGCCATGGGATCGTACGTGATCATATTAAAAAAGCTATCGCCGTCCGTCTTCGCAATTTCGTAAGAAAAGCCGTCCATTAATTAAAGCAAAAGTATTACAATGCGCTGCGTGCTGTTCACGGGACTTGAACCCAAGCCCCAGCTTTGGAAGGCTTTTGTCTTATCCACGCCGCCTATTGCTTTTGCTTATGGGAGGCTTGAAGTGAAGAGCTACACATCCTGGTATGCTGCGCTAACTGCCGTCGACATACTTTGTGGTGTAGAGTGCTATAAGAATAGCTACTCAGCTATGGAGTTTGGACAAAATGGACCAAGAAGACATTGTTTTTCTAACATCTCTCTATGTGGCCACCATGAATACTATAGAGCTTCTTGATGTGCAAACATCCCTCAAAGAATAAAAATCTGATCGTTCAATTTGCTTTGATACCACATTTATCAAGGCAAGACACCCTGATGATGGTCGTGTGAAGCATAAGGAAGAGCTTCAACAAGTACCACACACACATAGCATCCTTAATTCCAACCTACTCTGCCTTGGAAACCTTCATATAACTAATGTGATTGGTTGAGAGCTCTTTTGCAACATCACTTTCCCACTAACCACTCCTAGAAAGGAGTGGTTCTGCCTACTAGGATTGATAGCCATTCATTTATGTCCTAAGGTCTAGGACCATATGACCATACTTTTTAAAATTATTGATTGTGCAAGGGGATCACAGAAGATCTGAGAATGGAGAGAACAAAAGAAAGAGTAGATTAGGGAGCTCCACCTAAAGAGGATACTTAGGAGGCTTTAACTTTTTGGGAAATGAATTACGAGGAAAACTTCAATAAGCACATTGTAGTGTGAAATAGCTGTTATGCTTGAAGTCGAAGTTCTTTAGAATCATTATCTTCATTTTTGAACTCTACAATATGTGGTTTGCTAGCAAAAGTTGGCAAGTTTTGATAATGAGTCCCCTTAAGGGAGCCAATCCTTGTAGCTTCTTTTCCTCTTTTTTGGTTAGTTTAGGAGAATTCTCAATGACATGATTAGTAGCATTGTAATAATTTCAGTATTCTTTCTACTTTTCTATTTTCTTGTCATCTTTAACTTCCCTCTTTGATTGTGCACCAATAGCAGATTTCTACTTACTAGTAGACGAGCTCCATTTACCTTTGCCCTTCTGACTATCTAAAAAAGCTTGATCTGTAAAACATGTTATTGAACTATTTTTTCTAGATTGATCTTCATGATGCAAAAAATAGACTAGATACTCAAAAGTTATTGCATTTGGATTGCCTTTCATCATAAAATGAAGACTAAAAGATAAAATATGACAAGAATCTAGAAGACCATTAGGGAGAGTCTACAAAAGTGAACTACCTAGCAAGATTTTGTTAGTAGAAATGAAGTGTTCTTTCAAATCCCCGATCTTTATAAAAAAAGTTATCTATTGAATCTCCTTCACTTATATTCTCACTCTCCAGCTATTTTTGGAGATAAACAACATGAGTGCCATTTTGAGCCTGATATAGCATGGCAAGAGTATCCCAAGCATCTCTAGTTGTTGTGCATGAGCGAATAGGAGGAATAATGGCACGTTTCACAAGCAGAGCTATCAACGCATATGTATGTGCATCTCTGCCATCCCAATAAAGCTATTCTATAGTAGGTCGAATAGGAACCATAGTAGGACTAGGAAATTGAAGATCATCATCTTCAACACCACTTTTATCACTTTCTATCATAATATTTTCAAGTCTAGAAGAACATATTTTAGCACCTTGCACAATATTCCACAAGCATTTTGTTACCAGTACATTCATCATGTATACCCACAACCGGTAATTAGAACCATCCAACTTATCGTCATAACCAACAAAGGAATTACATCATTGCTTTTAGCCATGGCCAATGACTATATACCTAGATGTAGAAAATCGATTGTATCTAAAAAAAGTTAAACAAAAGTGCCATATTTAGATCTACTAAGATTGTAGCAAACTTCAAGTTGCTTGTGCTAGCAAACCAAAAACTATATATATATATATATATATATATATATATATATATATATATATATATATATATATATATATATATATATATATATATATATATATATATATATATATATATATATATATATATATGTGTGTGTGTGTGTGTGTGTGTGTGTGTGTGTGTATGTATGTATGTATGTATGTATGTATGTATGTATGTATGTGTGTGTGTGTTTGGCATAAAAGGATGAAATTGCTTGCACATTTACTAGGATAGTGTATTTAGAGGCTTATATGAGTTCAAATCAAAATATCAATGCCACAAAGCAAGGTTGTTTGGAATTACTAATGACCTCGTTTATGGTCAGCAATTTTTGTATGATTTTGAGAGTGTAATAGAAAGGGTGTCAATGATGTCCTAAAGAAAGTGGTGACCTTCTCTGATATCAATTGTTGGAGTTTGAGGAGCATGGAAGCATGTAAATGACACAAGGAAGAAGAAGAAGAAACTTGGAGAACAACACAACATAAAGTGCATTACCAAATGAATGTACAAGACAAGATTGGTAGTCCATTTGGTTTATATCCATATCTACAAGTCCAGTAAAAAAACCTCCTAAAGAGGAGAAAATTTCCCTAGGGTCAGTGTGTTCACACATGACCATTGAAATATATCATCAATTCTTATATTCAAAATAAGAGACATTAACGGGAAACTAACTACAAAGTACAATGCATAACTATGAATGATGACATTCACTTGATCAAATGATCAAAATAAATCAATGACATAAAGAAAGAGATCCATATAGTTAGTGAAAGTTGAATTTCAAACTGAAATATATGAAATTAGACACATACACATTATGGGCGTCCAATCCAAAAAGCTATATAGAAAGAGAGGATAAGAGAGAGAGAGAGATCAAAGAATGGAAGAGATAGAGAGAGAGATCAAAGAATGAAAGAGAGAGAGGAATGGAGAAAGGTTGATGTGAGAGAGATAGAGAGAGCAACAAAGAGAGCGATGGGTTAGAAAGCATATGAAAATGAAATAAAGAAAGGAAACAAGAAAGAGGAAGAGAGAGCACATGAAAGCGAGGGAGCGGGAGAGAGAGAGAGAGAGAGAGAGATAAAGGGAGAGAGAGATAGATAGAGAGAGAGAGAGAGAAAGAAACAAAGAGAGTGGGGGGTTAGAGAGCATATGAAAATGAAAGAGATAAAGGAAACAAGAAAGAGGAAGAAAGATCACATGAGAGAGAGAGAGAGACTTCAATTGAAGGATTGGAAATAAATAAGAACTCCAAAAACATAAACATTCTCCATAATATCCAAGGAATATCCAATTGTTAAATTATTTCATAATTCTTTAATAGATTGGTCCTTCCTAGTATTATTTAGTTGTGTGGATGCTTCTACATCACTAGCATCATTTTCCCCTTAGATCCACTGTTTTTTAGGTTACAAAGAGACATGAAAACTACATGTTGTATTTAATGAATGTATTAAAGTTATTGTTTAGACTGAAAAAAGAGTAGGAAGGATCTTATAAGTGTTTGTGAAAATGGTATAGTATATTTGAATTTGGTTTTTGGTCCAGGTTCCTCCACAATGGACATGGTGAGGTTTTCTTAACCGAGAGACACCCAGATGTTGGGGTCTCTATCGTGATGTAATATTTGTAGATGATATAGGTAGAAGAACATCTTGTGGTCAATGATAATTTTTTTGTGTTACGGTCAATTAATTTATTTAAGAATATAAGTAATAAACTAGATCTTCTTTTGAAGAAATTTTATGATTAAATTCACCAAGGACTTGAGAAGTTTTGTTCATATATTATTCTTCTTGAAAAATATAAATAAAAAAGTGAGACATTAACTATTGATCATTCAATATTTTTTCTATCATGTTTCCTAGGTCTAAGTCTACATGTCTTGAATTTAGCACTTATCTTGAGAAATCTTATAGGTGGAGAAGAGGCTTCTGGTTGTATTCTTCTACCTCTACAAGCATGAATTAATATATGAGCTACTTGAGCATGAAATTTATATATTTCCTTTCACAAGGGGAAACGCTTCTTCTCTATGTTCAAGAATATGATCATTCTATAGTTTTAATTGAAACGATAGTACTTATTGTCTCTGGTTCATTAGCTTCATAATCTTTGATCCCACACTTTTTCTTTCCTCATGAAGATAATGTGCAAAGTTCCAATATTTTCCATCTTGCAGGCCTAATAAGTGGGATGGGAGCTCAAAAATTGCTAGAAAGAATTCACTTTACACATCAAAAAACAAATATTGTAGCTTGCAAAGAGTCTACTTTCTCTCTTTTTATATCTATTATTTTCTCCCTCTACAAGAATAAGATAATACATAAGTTAGCCAAGCATGAGCTTAAATTCCTTGTTATATTGGGAGAAGGTTCTTATCCATGATCAAGGATATGATTATTATGTAGTTTAGGTTGAAAAGCTTGTATTTATTGTCCCTCCTTCCCTACCAGCATGTAAATCTTTGTGCACCTATATATATATATATATATATATATATATATATATATATATATATATATATATATATATATATATATATATATATGTGTGTGTGTGTGTGTGTGTGTGTGTATGTGTTTGTGCTTTATGTAGGTTTGTACCATACTACTTATGTGTAAATTTATGTACATGAATGCATTTCGTGCAAACGACATAAATAAAATAAAACTATTTCAATCTACATCACGCAACTATGAAAAATTGAATTCGCTTGCTTAATTACATCATAGAACACAACTACCGAAATAGCTAAAAAATATTAAAGTAGAGATAGAAGTAGATATTGAAAATAGTTTCTAATAGAAATATCGAGAATTGCATTAGAAGAGTTTTAAACAATGCAATGAAACTTTCCAATATATTAAATAGGTTCTCTTTGAGGTCGATGCTATCCATGATTCACTAAAAATTCATCATCAACACATAGTGAATTGATAGCATCGACAATTATGTATCTTGTTACATCTCTATTCACTTATTGTGGCTCATGGCCATTCTCTGGTTCTACAAATGTGCAATCGGTTCTTTGATTTGTTCCACAAGTACAATTGATTAAACCTGATATGTTCGCTTGAGATTAAGGTTTCCCTTTAAGATATATTCCATAAGTAATGCTCTTAATATAACATGCATGTTGATGCCAATAACCACATCCATTAGGTCCACATAAGACATAAGAGTGACATAAGAGTCATGAGGAACATGCAAATACTTGACAATAAAGAGGCCACAACTTATTTGAAGTGATTGTCTTTTCCATTCCCCATAAAAAATAAAGATTTCACATGACTTGGCAATTAAAAATATCTAGCCACGTAGTCCCTAAACAAGTAGATAGAGGTTTCTATAAACCCTTCAGTCACAGTTTACGTTCCACTACTTTTTATTTGATAATTTAATTATTTGCAAATAATTATGAAGTTTTATGGTAGACCCCTATTATTTGATCGAACTATTAAGTGCCATGTCATCTTACTTTAAATTGTTTTTGCATGAAAATTTGGAGGTATCTCAATCAATCAAAATGATTTGTAATCCAAAAAGTTAAAAAAAAAAAAAAAAAAAAAAAAAAACCTATAGACTTTAAAGTTAAATATTTAGAAAATTATAGGACATATAATAAAGACAATAAATATTAAAATCCTTTAGGTTTATTTTCAATTAATGATTTAATATAAAAAATATAGTATTATTTAAAATTCATATCTATATTTTAAGATTAATAACTAAATGACTTTAGGATGTTTACATTTTAGATACTATCATGATTGTTTGAATCATTAATTGATTCTTACTTCACAATAGTTTTGATATGATTCAGTGCTAGGTATATGCAAGTGGATTTCTATGTGTATGAATGTGTGTGTGTATGTGTATATGTGTGCATGTGTTTATGATTGTGATTTGAAAATCATTGTGATTTGAAAATCATTGTGATTTTATAACATAGAATTGATTCTTATTGCATAATAGTATGTGTGTATGCATGTGCATGTATTTGTATGGATGATTATAAACTAAAAACCATTGTAATTATCTAACTCAGCATTGAGTCTTACCTCACAATAGTATGTGTATGTGTATGTGTGTATGAATGTGTGTATATGTGTGATATGAATGTGTGTATATGTGTGATATGAATGTGTGTATATGTGTGTCTCTGATTATGAGTTAAAAACTATTGTGATTTCCTCACTCAGCATTGATTCTTACTTCCCAATAGTATGCATATATGTGTGTGTGCATGTGTGTGTTTTAAAAACTATTGTGATTGTCTAAATCAACATTGATTCTTACTTCACAATAGTATGTAAATATGTGTGTATGTATATGTACATATATGTGTGTATGATTATGAGTTAAAAACTATAGTGATTTTCTCACTTGGTATTGATTCTTAATACACAATAATATACATATGTGTGTATGCATGTATGTGTGTGATTGTTATTTAAAGGTATTGTTTTTGACTCAATGTTGATTCTTACTTCACAATAGTATGTACTATATGTATGTATGTTTGTGTATGATTGTGATTTTAAAACTATTGTAATTGTTTGCCTCACCATTGATTCTTACTTCACACTGGTATGTGTATGTGTGTGTACGTACGCATGTATGTATCTATGTGTCTGATTGTGACTTAGAAGCAATTGTGGTTGTATGACTTAACATTGATTTTTACTTCACAATAGTATGTGTATGTGTGTGTGTATGTATGTTTATGATTGTGATTATAAAACTATTGTCATTGTTTGACTCACCATTGATTCTTACTTCACAATAGTATGTGTATATGTGTCTCTATATGTATGTGTATGATTGTGATACATATATACATAGTTCATACATACAAACAAAAACACATAATTACATATAGTAGATATATATATCTCTACACACACATACATACACCCAAACACACACACACACATACATACATACATACATACATACATACATACATACATACATACATACATACATACATACATACATACATATATATATGTGTGTGTGTATCTATGTATCTATGTATATGTGTGCGTGTATGTGTTTGTATCTATGTTTGTGTGTGTGTGAAGTAGGGTTGTTCTAGTGGTAACATACTTGAAATACAATAAATCATGTTGTATGTTGGAGTTCTGTGAGCCACGAGCCCGGAAGTGGGCACCATGTGGATATCCACACATGGGTTCATAGTTAAAAATGGAGAAATATGGATTTCCACATGCTGATTGCCTACACCCATGCATCCTAAGTTTAGAGAGGCAACTCCTATTGTTTTGGCCATGGATTACTAGTTCAAGGACACATGTCAAAGATTGGTACATTCATTCCCCACAATAGAAAAAAAGTGTTTGTATCTATCTATCTATGTATCTCTCTCTCTCTCTCTCTCTCTCTCTCTCTCTCTCTCTATATATATATATATATATATATATATATATATATATATATATATATATATATATATATATATATATATATATATATATATATATATATATATATATATATATATATACACACACACACACACACACACACACACACACACACAAATACATACATACACATACATATACACAAAGATACATACTGTTTGAGGAGATGGTGGATAGATTCCAGAAATGAAGTGGTGCTACAAATCCCTGCTTCACACTAGCCAAGAACATATTAAGGAGTGTAAATTAGACCCCATGACCTTCGCATGAACCACAAATAATCACCTAAGTGCTTTGGAGTATGATTCTCTAATGAATGGATCAAAACAAATGAGTAGGGGATTTAACTATGAGCTAAGACTTGCTATTTTGGTATCTCCACATGTTTAGTAAAATGAACAGGGCTCTCAACGTGCTAGCAATTGATCAACCTCATTTTGGAAGTATGTAATTGACTTAGATAGCTACCAATCACAAATTATTTCACTAAGAATGATCAAGTGTACACTAAGAAGCATGCTTAGCAAGTTAGATGACCATCCTGACATTTTTGGGCTTCCATAATATGCAGACCACTGAGTAAAGTTTCAAAAATATCTCACGATTGAGTAAAATAATGACAATTACATTTTGTCGCAGCGAAATAGACAATATGCTGAATCTATGCCACTTTAAATCACATCAAATGATCAAGTATGCACTAAGAAGCAAGTCTGAGAAATTCATTGTTAAGAGATGAACATAATAGAGAAGTGAAATAGAGATGTGATCAATGTATATGTATTAAATCACATAGAACTACAAAGACATTGGCAATGTATAATTACAGAATGTGAGGGTAGTGATGGAGCTATAGAATGATCTCACTAAACACTAAAGATCCCTCTCAAATGATCTCCAAATTAGGCTCATAATCACGCGCGATTTTGATCCATTTTTATAGCTTAGAGTTGGAGCCATTGTTTAAATTCAAATTCAAACACTTACCATAAAGTGAAGCCTAGACTTTAGGACTTGCTTTCTCATCAATCACCTACCAAATGATTCATGATTTGATTCCTCCTAACTCCACGTGAGAGTAAGTGCTATGCACTTTTACAGATGATAGTGCAGTTCAATGTGCTTAGTCCTTGCATGATATATATGCATAAATTGACTTAATTTACTTACTCCATAGCATATGTCCACTCTTTTTAGGGTTGCATAATTGAGACTCCCAACAAACCTTTGATAACCTGTAATGTCTTCAAGTAGTTCTCCCTCATGAGAACTAAGTTTGTGATTGAGTTCCATGGGTGTACTACAACTTTAGTGTTCTCAATCTTGAATTTAACAAACATATCATGAATGTACTTCCTCTGAGTAATAAAGACACCAAAATCTGAATATACAAGTTCTAATCCAAGAAAGTATGTTAAAAAACCAAGATCACTGATTTTAAACTCTTCCATCATCTGAGCTTTGATTTTCTTGATGTCATTGGCATCATTCCCTATAATGATAATTTCATCCAAATAAACACATAGATAAATAACTTATGAGTTAGTCTTCTTTACGAACAAAGAAGAATATGCTTTGCTAGCAACAAATCCTTGGTCCTGGAAATATGTGATAAGCCTATGGTTCCAGCTATAGGAGCTTGTTTTAAACCATAAAGTGCTTTCCTTAATTTTCATACATAATCTCGTTTGTCCTTATCTTCATATCTTGGTGGTTGAGCCATGTAGACTTCTTTTAAGACCATCCATTAAGGAATGCATTTTTAACATCTAACTGATATAAGTTCCAATTCTTTGAAGCAGCAATACTTACTAAAACTTTGATTGTTGGCATCTTAGCCACAGGTGAGAAGGTCTCCTCATAATCCACTCCATGGGTTTGATCAAATCCCTTTGCTAATAGCCTTGCTTTATACCTATTGTTTGAACCATATGAATTCTTCTTTACTTTGTAAATCCACTTGGATCCTATTACCTTCATGCTTGGTTTCTTGGGCACCGAATCCCAAGTATTGTTCTCTTGAAGGGCTTCAATTTCCTCCTGCATAGCTTCTCTCCATTCTTCCTTCTTATTAGCTTCTTCAAATGAAGAAGGCTCTTCTGACATAAAATCTTTAGCCATGTATATATTATGCTTGGTGACTAGTGATGTGTCATAGCCATACCTTATGAGTTTCTTACTCTCCCTTTGAGATCTTCTAAGTGATTGATTGGATGACTCTGGAATGTCTTCCAATTGTTTGAATTTTGTCTTGCCCCTGGACTTCCAAGATTTGAAGTCAATCTGTTCTTCACCTTCTGAGTTGACATCTACTTGTGGTTCTTCTTGAGTCAGAGTTGAAAAATCACTTTCCAAGTCATAGGATAGCTTTATTTTACTGCAATCATCTTCAAACCAAGAATTATTTTCATCAAACACCACATTCCTACTAAATGTAAATCTTTTTTTAGTGAGATTATACAACCTATATCCTTTTTTATTTTGGTCATATCCAATGAATATACACTTTTCAGATTTTGGATCAAGCTTTCCTCTAATTTGTGAGGGTATATGTGCATAAGCAACACACCCAAAGATTTTACAATGGTCTAAGGAAGGTCTCCTACCATTTCATGCCTCATAAGGTGTCATTCCATCCAAGGACTTGGATGGAGGCCTATTAATTATGTAGCTATGGAAACCTCGGCCCATAAGTAATTTGGAAGTCACTTTTCATTCAACATTGATCTTGCAGCCTCTACTATTAGTCTATTTCTTCTCTCTAGCACTCCATTTTGTTCAGGAGTGTACCTTGTTGTAACCTCTCTCTTTATGCTTATGTCTTGTAAGAATGATTCAGATTCATGTGAGAAATACTCAACACCTCCATCCGATCTAAGTCTCTTCAAGATTCTACCTGTTTGATTCTCAACCAATGCCAAATACTTCTTGAAACAAGTGAACAATTCATCCTTATGCTTCATAAAGTAAAGAATTGTCCGTCTACTATAATCATCCATGAATGAAACATAATATCTTGATCCTGAGATTGATGGCTCTTTCCTAGGACTCCACACATTTGTGTGTACAAGATCCAACTAGTCTTCATACATGTATCCTTTTCTATTGAATGGTTGCCTATGTGATTTGTCAAATTGGCATGCTCCACATTTGTAAATCATGTGTTTGTTGGACACATTTGGAATGCCAAGCACACTCAGATCCCTACATATTTGCTTTAGTATCCTTGCACATATATGACCTAGTCTCTTATGCCATATCTCCAATTCAGATAGGGTTTGATCTTTGTAATTAAAGAAAGCAATGTTTCTGGTATCTTCAACTTCAAATGTAAAGAGTCTACCAGCTTTCTCACCTTTTAAGATCCTCTTGAAGCCTTGTTGAGGGTCCTCCATATATGCTCCATGCCTTGTGAATCTAATCTGTAAGACCTTCTCAATAATCTGCCCAACATTGATTAGGTTTTTTGTTATGGTTGGCACATATAATACCTTACTTAAGAGGTTCATGTTACCATCAGATTCTTTAACATTTCCAATCTTCTTAACAAAGTGCCTAGTTTCATCACCTGTCTGGACTTCATGCTTCCCTTTAGGTTCTTCAAGATCAGATAACAATGCCACATTTCCAACCACATGATTTGAACAACCAGAATCAATATAGAATATATGCTCGTCATCTTTACCTTGCTTGGATGTCATGTTCATGATCAATAGAGAATCCTCTTGGTCTTTTGTATAGTTGTTGTAGTCGCTTCTACCTTTGAAGCCTCCTTGATAGTTGTTCTAGTAGCCTTGGTTGTAAGTATGATGGTAATTGCTTCCTCCATTATTGAATCTACCTATGGATTGTCCATAGCCGCCTCTGTGGAAGCCTCTTCCTCTCTGATTCTTTGTGTTCTTGAAGCACTCATCTGTGGTATGATTGGTCACTCCACAAATATTGCAAGGTGAAGAGTTTTATGATCTCCCTCGAACTTGCTTTCCTCCTCTTCCCCTTCCTCTAGTACATCTTCCTCTACCTGTGAAGTTCACTTGAGAGGTACTTGCATCCTCTTCATTCTTCTTACCTTTGCCTTTATCTTTATTCTTACTGTTATCTGTGTAAAGGGTAGAAGATTGATTACCTCTAGAGTTACCTATTCTTGTTGAGCTTTGTCTCATGTGAAGAGTTGCCCCATCAATGTGTTGGGGTCAGGTATTTGCATGTTCATATATAGGCCCATTATTGTGGTGAAGGACTCCTAAGTTGGTCAGCTACATCCTTCATCTTAATCACATAGTCAGCTACACTTTGCTTTGGTTGCTTCTTCGAGGTTGTGAACTCCATCCAAAGCTGGTTCTTCCTAGCCCTTGTATTTGATGAGAAGTATGAAGGATTGGGAGGTCTTGCAATTCCTAATGTGAGTTAATAAGAAATTATATATTGTGTTAAGTATATAAGACTTGGCTAGAGAATCCTTTTCACACCATGTAGCTAGTCTTTCTTGCTCTTCTCTTGTAGGTTGATGTTTGCTTTTGAATATTGGCATTTCTTCATCTCCAGAGATGCATCCATACAAACTTCCTCCTTTGAGGTAGGCTTGCATCCTTGGGTATCATGCTAGATAATTGGCCCTGTCCAATTTTTCCATGAATGATGGAAATCCATCTCCCATTTTGCTTTGATGTTGCTTTGGTACCACTATTTGAGGAGATGGTGGATGGATTCCAAAATGGAAGTGGTGTTGCAAATTCCTGCTTCACACTAGCCAAGAAAAAGTTGAGGAGTGTAAAGTAGATCCCTTGAACTTACTAGGAACCACAAATAACCACCTAAGTACTTTGGAGTATGATTCTCTAATAAATGGATCAAAATAGATGAGTAGGGGATTTAACTATGAGCTACGACTTGCTATTTTGGTCTCTACACATGCTCAATAAAATGAACAGTGCTCTCAACCTGCTAACCATTGATAAAATGCCTTTTGGGAGTATCTAATTGACTTAGATAGCTACCAATCACAAGTTATGTCACTAAGAATGATCAAGTTTACAATAAAAATCATGCTTAGCAAGTTAGATTACCATCTCGACAGTTTTGGGCTTCCAGAGTATGCAAACCAATGAGTAATGTTTCAAAGATATCTCAAGATTGAGTAAAGTAATGTCAACAAAATTATGTAACAGCAGAATAGATAGTATGCTAAATCTATACCACTTTAAATCACATCAAATGATCAAATTATGCACTGAGAACCACTCAGAAGTTCATTGTTATGAGATGAACATAACATAGAAGTGAAGTAGAGATGTGATCAATGTATATATATTAAAACACATAGAGTTACAAAGACATTGGATATGTATTATTGCACAATGTGAGGGTAGTGATGGAGCTATTGAATGAGCTCATTGAACATTAAATATCCCTCTCAAACGATCTCCAAATTGGGCTCATAATCACGCGTGATTTTGATCCATTTTTATAGCTTAGAGTTGGAGCCATTGTTTGAATTCAAATTCACGCTCTTACCATAAAGTGAATCCTAAAATTTAGGATTTTCTTTCTCATCAATCACCTACCAAATGATTCGTGATTTGATTCCTCCTAACTCCACATGAAAGTAAGTGCTATGCACTTTTACATGGATAAAAATAAATGCCGTTTACAAGAGAATAGTCATATGTGACTTCAAATGAATATATGAAGTGAATACTAATTTTCCAAGTATGTAGGCTTGGACTCATTTGCACCAACACATACATACATACATACATACATACATACATACATACATACATACATACATACATACATACATACATACATACATACATATGTACATACATACATACATACATACATACATACATACATACATACATACATACATACATACATACATACAAACACACACAAATACACACATGCATACATACACACACATACATATATACATATATAGTACATACATATACACACAACCACATATATACATATAGTATATACATACATACATACATACATACACACATACACACATACTTAAATACATACATACATGCATACTGTTAGCCGTTGGAAAGGAACTCATACTTTTGTAATATATACTCTGAAAAGTTGCACGCATCATGAAAAGGAGTAGCGCAAAGTTGTAACCCTTAAAAAAAAGATTAATGAAAAAGTCGCGTAGAGTAGAGGGTGTAGTCACCGGACGTTCGTCTGGGCGAGACCCGGAAGCAAAGTGCTGTTTGTCAAACTCTGTGTAACACTGTGTCCTCTGTCAATTCTTTCGATTAAGTTTGATCATTAAATGAAGTTAATGAAGTGTTAAGTAAATTGATTAACGCGATAAGTGAAGAAGTTGTACGATTCACTGTCTGATGTGGAAGTGTGTTGAAGAACGTATTCAAACCAGTACTGGGAAGATGATCCGACCTAGCACATTAATTCGGTGAAGTAGTATCTTCTTAATCTATAGATTGGGAAAATACAAATAGGGCCTCTGTTTACAGACCCCTAACAATCCCAAGAACCCAAGACTGAAAATAGATTAAACTGGTGAAGGTTTAACACTGGCGCCGTCTGTGGGAAATGGAGTAGCCGTTTGCGTCGAAGATTAGAGATTGAGGAAGAATTCTTTGATATATGCCTGTAACACGTTCCAGCGAATCATACCCCAAATACCGCAGAGATCAACATCCGTGGGCAGTTCCAAACCTATTAGGAACACCCCCTGGTGGTAGAAGTACAGGACCATTAAGTCTAGTTACAGAAGGTTCAGTACAGTCAGCCAACAACAATTCCAGTGGTAGTTCGGTAGCACACGGCGAGAATCGGTGCGAGTCCGGTACCTTTTGGAGAAAGTACGGTGATTTCTGGTTATACAGAGGTGTAGTGCAGAGACAGTTCCGCATTATTTGGTCAGAATTCGATCACTTTTGGTGACAGGTTCACGTTATCCGGTGAGAACATTTCCAGTGACACTGCAGTCTGGTCCGGTGAGAATTCGGCGATGTTCGATGAGAGTTCGGTATTACTTGGTAATGATTCGAAGCTTTTTGGTGAAACTGTGGTGCTGTTCGGTGGACACCTATTGCGTTCACCATTTTTCGGTGCAAGTTTAGCTAATTTTGACACCAAAGTTAAGGAAGGGCTGATAGATTTGGAGTTAAGCCATCGGTTCAACGACATTTTAAGATTGGAAAGTGAGCAGGTCGACCATATAGTCCAGGAAGATCAAGAGATACCTCCCCAAAATTCAGGTAACAACAACGCCAATAACAATTGCACCATGAGTGGCTCACAACAACAACAAACACCACCATAGTGGCAACCACAACATCAGCAGCAACAGGTTATCCCACCGCACCTGGTACTAGCGGGAGTCACGTATACCAAATTTGGAGGATTTCCGAGGGATGATCCAGATGCACATGTGTGGACCTTTGAGATTAATTATGCAGTTCTGAATTATCCCGTAGATCTTGCATATAAAGCTATTGTGTTCCAGTCAACCCTGGTTGATGAAGCTGCACAATGGCTAATCGAATATGATTTGAACCACTTTCGGCAGTATGATGATGTGAAGGATGCCTTTCTACAATGGTTTTGATTAAAGAAGAACCCCGCCGAAATTTTTGATTACTTGCAGAACAATAGGCAGAAACAACACCAAATTGTATAGGATTATGCCACGCTATTTTGGACTCATTTATGGCAGTTGCCACCATCACATGCTAATTTACCAGATGATGTTATCACATAGTGGTTCATCAATGGATTACAGCCCCAATTGAAGCAGATTATGATCATACGGTGCATGGGTGGAATGATTTTGAATGCCGTAATTGCTATGACGATTAGAAAACAAAGTGGGTGGATTCATCGAAGACCTAGAGTGGCTAAAAGCATCCAAGCAATCCAATGAGGATCCTTTGAAATAGATATACTGTACCAAATGCAAAAATCCAGGGCACATCAGCTCAACATGTGCGCTGAATCAACTGTATTGTGCCATTTGCCACACAACAGACCACACCACGGAGACTTGCTCGTACAATGCCAAGGTACAGAACAGAGCAGCTGTTAATGCCATCATTCAGGAACAAGGGCAACCGGCTAGCCATTATGTCCCACCACAGATGAGGAATACCCAGTACCAGGGATACAAGAATTATCGAGGAGGACGGTCAAATAATTTTGGACAAGCCCGATGGAATGCACGTCCATCAGGAGAAGGTACATCTCCCCCACCCCCTAAATGTCATTTTTGTGGTGAAATTGGGCATATCCGAAGGTTTTGCAAAGATGCAGTGGATTATGACAAAAAGAAAAAAGAATGACAACATCCGAACATGTTCTGGAAAGCAATTATAGCCAACTGCAGAGATTTTTGAACCCGACATGCATTCGTGAACAACAGAAGGTGTTTACAAGAGCAAGCAAGTGGGTGACGCAAGAGCAAACTGTATTCCCTGACCCAATTCCGGTGATGCAGCAAAGCATACTAGAGAGGTGAAATCTAACTCACATAGTACCGGATTCCACACCGGAGACCGTACCGGAAACAACCAAAACTGATGCGGTGTGGGATGTGCTGTCCAAGGCATCAATTACCTTGCCCTTGGGTCAATTATTGGCTTTAGTCTCAGGAGTGCATCAATAGTTCCAGCAGCAGGTCAGTCCAAAACCCTCGAGTGCTCCTGCAACAGCTACAATCCAACCGAAATTGGACCCAAATGGTGGACCATACGGTACCACTGATTACGCTATGGTACAAAAACCATAAAATCACACAAGTCTTAATTGATGGTGGATCTGGTGTAAACATAGCAATAGTTTCACTTTGCAAACAGATGGGGTGGACGCAAATTGAGCTTGTTCAATTCTTTGTACGCATGGCTGATCAATCTCGAGCCCATCCGATGGGCTTGGTGCGAGATATTCCGATCACTCTAAAAGGTTCTATTCTCAAAATGACCTTTGTTGTGCTGAATTTACCATAATTGAGCCTGGATTACAATCTACTCTTTGGACGTCCCTGGCTCAAACAAGCTAAAGTAGTGCAAGATTGGTCAGCGCATGAATTAGTCTTTAAAAATAATCACCGGAAATATGTTGTCCCATTGGACGACATGAAACCCTGTGACTTACATGCACGACCATACTTAGCGGAGCTTGTACACATGTTGGATGGTCTCTCCGATGATGAGGAAGCTTTTCTTACCGCCAACAAGGATCTGATGGCACTCGGCATTGTAGATTTACAAACGGTGGCTGATAACTTGAGTCCGACAGCCTGTACGGTACTACCACTGACCGGAGAGCGTGAGTCAAGAAAAGAACAGACCTTGGATGATACGATGCTCCAACAATTACTTCAGTCAGGAGAGGATTTGGAGAAACCCCAACAGTTCTATGTAGTGGAAGATCAATTGATCACCTGCAATTTAGGTGACCAACCCAACCCACAACCAGTAAAAACAAAAGCAGGACTATCCAAGACTTTCTAGGAACAGTTATTGCAGCTGCTACGTGAGTTCGCTGATGTGTTTGCCTGGGATTACAGGGACATGAAGGGGTTGGACCCGCGGATTTATAAACACAGAGTGGTGTTGAAACCGGATGCAAGACCCATCAAACAACCTAGTTACAGGATGAATCCTAACTATGCGGCACAAGTTAAAGCCGAGCTTGATCGATTATTGAAGGTGGGATTTATTGTGCATATTGAGCATGCAGAATGGATCTCTCCCATTGTTATAGTTCCGAAGAAAAACAAGCAGCTGCGGATATGCATGGACTACCGAAAGCTCAATGCCACAACCGTACCTGATCCATTTCCATTGCCGTTCTTGGATACCATGCTAGACGACGTGGCCGGTAGGGAAATGTATTCCTTTCTAGATGGATACAGTGGTTACAATCAAGTCCGAATGGCTGAGCAGGATGTACCCAAGACTGCATTTATTACAAACTAGGGTGTCTATGCGTGCACCGTAATGTGGTTTGGACTACACAATGCTCCTAGTACGTTCCAACGTTGCATGCAGGAAATTTTTTCCCCTTATCTCACCACATTTATGAGAGTGTATATGGATGATTTTTCGTTATCCGGTGATACGTCGATGCACCTGTACCATTTACAGTGTTGCTTTTCAAAGTGTCGAGAATATTGATTGTGCTTGAACCCAAACAAATCGGTATTCTCTGTATCCTGTGGCAAGTTGCTCGGACACGTTATTTCCAAACAAGGTATTGAGGTGGATCCAAACAAAGTGAAGGCCGTACTGGAGGCTCCTGCTCTGAAGACACCTAAAGACGTGATGCGGTTTTTGGGCCAAATCTGGTGGCATGGGTGGCATCTGCGCTGGCTTGCTCATCTGGCAATACCACTTAATTGATTGATAACCAGTAGCCCACGTTAGTTCGAATGGACCGAAGAGTGTCAACTTTCTTTTGACCGGTTGAAATCATTGTTAACTCAGGCTCCCATTTTACAAGCACCAAATTGGCAATTGCCCTTTCATGTCTTTGTGGATGCATCCAACAGTGCCATTGGAAGCGTGTTGATGCAGCAAACAGATAAATGGTTTCGTCTCGTATATTGTGCGAGTCGTAGATTGGCCCCGACAGAGTGTAACTATTCAGTTACTGAATGCTTGGCTTAGTATATTTTGTGAAAAAATTTCGACATTATTTGTCGAGCAGACGCTTCACCTTCCACGTAGATCATGCAGCATTGGTGTATCTTGTGCGACAACAGCATTTGGGAGGATGGTTAGCACGGTGGGTCTTGCTGCTTCAAGAATTTGATTATTCCATCGTACATCAACCAAGGTCAGCACACGCTCTTGGTGACTTTCTCTCTCGGTTGGATTCCGGTGAGCCACTGGAGGGAATTGATGATACAACACCAGCCATCTACGTAGCAGAGACAATAGAGGATGATCAACAGGAATTACCGGTACCCTCTTCTTACTATGATACCATGCTTCTGTTCTTGACTAGTGGATGTCCGCCTGGTATGATTTCTTCAGCTGCTAGACGAAGACTAGCCACGTACAGTCGACGCTTTTGGTTGATTGTCAGACAATTATATTACATGGACCACTCAGGAGTACTATTTAGATGTGTCCCCCCCATGAAATTGCTTCAGTCGTTACCATGGCCCACACTGCTCCAATAGGAGGACATTTTTCGGTCGACCTGACTCACCGGAAGATTCTCCAGAGTGGGTTGTGGTGGCCCACTATGTATCATGACATGACCAAGTATGTACAATAGTGCGACGAGTGCCAACATTCCGGTCAACCTTTACAGAGATATTACTTTCCTCTCCAACCCGCTGTGCCTCTTGAACCTTTTCAGAAATGGGGCTTGGATTTTATCGGACCGATTACACCTCCGGGGACAGTCACCAATAATAGATATATTCTTACATGCACAGATTACGCAACTAGATGGGCTGAAGCATGGGCTCTACGATCAGCCACAGCGGCTGTGGCTATTAAATGTTTAATGAAGGATATTTTTCTGCGCTATGGGTTACCCTTGGAGATAGTAACTGATCAAGGTACGCACTTTGCCAATACATTAATGCAAGTGCTTACTAAAACCTTCTAGATTGTGCACAAATTCAGTTCTCCCTATTACCCATGAGCAAATGGACTTGCTGAGAGTACCAACAAATCTCTCTTAAACATCTTGAAGAAACTGGTGTTAGATTGCCCACAGAGATGGGACCAATTTCTGCCTGCTGTACTATGGGCTTATCATACCACATACAAAGTGGTGACCGGAACAACTCCTTTTAAGTTGGCGTATGGATTGGAAGCAATTGCTCCAATGGAACTGGTGGTTCCCAATCTGCATGTGGCCCTTGAACGGAAGCTCTTACTGGAAGAATCTTTTCCCTTTCGATTGGAGGCTTTACGGTCCTTTGATGAACAACGTCTGGAGAGTTTCCTGGTGATGCAGGAAGTGCAGCTGAGACAGGCCAAAACCCATGACCGTTTCCTCAAAACTCCCATGTTTACGGTAAACCAATTGGTCCTCTTCTATAATGCTAAGTCTAATAGATCCGCCAAAAAATTTAAGCTACGATGGTTAGGTCCATACCGAATTGTTGAATAAGTGGGACCTGCAACTTTTCGGTTATCCACCTTAACTGGTCACCTTCTCCGTAAAGTGATTGATGGTTCGAAGCTTCGATCCACTATCCGCCGTCTACCACCTCGTGAGGTGTCTTCGGTATTTTTACTCTTTTTCGCTTATCACTTTATTTTCTTTCCTGATCTCCGTGTTTCGGTTGACCAACTGACCGTAATCCTCCCGTTTTCTTATCTAACCATGATTAATAGCTGCCTCTATGTCGCTGTGTCTATTAATACATGCATGTCACCATTATGTCGGTATATTTCCAATATTGCGTTATGATTAGGGTTTTTGCCACCTGATTTTTTCAGTGTGCCTACTTAATCTTGTTCTTTCCGCTGTTAATCGCTATTGTATTTTTGTGTATTTGCGACTAGTGTGTGCTTTGTGCTTTTGCTTATCTTTGAGTGCGCCATGGAAGCTCTTGCGAACATAGCAACCTTCTGTGTGGGTCTCACTCCAGATGTGAGTGAGTACTTGCGTGCTCGGGGACTTTTGGCCTTCGCTGAATTGCCTTGGCATTCAGTGGAGTGTCATCCCTTCCATGCGCAGATCATCTCTGCCATCGCTGCCAGGCTTGCTACAGAGCAGTGCTGGCCATTAATGTGCTTAAACCCCTATATAGTAGTTACACTAAACACGGTTGCTGAGGGGTTCCGTCTCCCTCAGGAAGGATTGATCGATGGACCACTCCTTTCGATAGCAACTATGAAGGAACTTTTTCCCCGGCACTCATCTAATGAGTTTGCCATTCTCTGCCACCCCGAGCCTGAGCGCACTGCGTTGCAGTTTCTTGTAGCAGCGTTAAGCTTGCAAAAATGCATGTATGGTATTTCCAAGCCTTTTTACTCGACGATTGATACTGGCTCATGAGAGGGTGTCAATTTCACATCCTTCCTCTTTCGGTGCATTCATCGTGAATGCTCAATCGTTACCAAACAACTCGCCAAGAACGATATGCCTCGTACCCGATTGCCCCATCTCCTCACCTTTCTCCTTTCGGTTCTACAAGCCGTGCAACAACCCCCAATGGATACTGTGTTGTTACACGAGGAATATACACAGATGCTGGAGGAGGACGATGATGAAGACCTGCTCCAATTTTTTCAGCGTAAACGAGGACATATTAGCCCATTGCAAAGCCAAGTGTAGGGTTCCAATGTGGGTCAAGAAGTTGAACTCTTTCATGACACCGCCACTTCCTTATGCGTAGAATCTGTCCCGCCTTCTCCTAATCCACAGCCGGACAAGGACATTATTATGGAAGATGTAGCTGAAGTCTCATCGCGAGAGGAATCTCAACAACTCCAGTCTGAGGCTGTGAAGGAGATAGTGGAAGCTACCATTGTTATAGACTGTCAACCTCCTTCTTCACCAACCGCAGACACCCAAGCAGATGCATTCAATCAAATGACTGGAAATGCAGAGGTAGTTACCGAAGCAGTCTTGTCAGTACCATAGATTGAGACCGGAATAGTTTTGGTTCCGACTGCCCTTATCACTCTTCCTCCTCCAACTACCATTCCTGATACTGCTGCCGTTCTTCCCATTGTGCCTTCAACTTCCATTCGTAAGGCATCAACCCATCTCCTCACCTCTCCCGACTACTCTCCAGCCTCCTCGCCTCATCTGCTCTCTGCCTCATCATCACAGCCTCCTCCTTCTCTCCCCCCCCCCCCCCAATAGTAATGTTCACTGAATTGGCATCCATGGGCTAATTACTTATTCAATTCTCCCAGTAATTGCCCCTCCAGATGAAGATAGCAAGTCAGACAATTCAACAAGAGTTGCAGAGTAAGGTTGACCTTCTCGAAGAAGACATTGCCCCTCTCCAAGAAGAAGTACTTGCGGTCAAAGTTGAGAATCATGCCTTGCAGACTCAG
>CM035414.1:80440102-80585102 GCA_020310875.1 Ceratopteris richardii
GTCACCATTAAGAAATGCAACATTAAAGTCCAACTGACATATATTCCAACCATGATGATGCGCAAGTGTACATATGCTATGAACAGTAGTCATTCAGCATGTAGGTGCAAAGGTCTCATCAAAATCAATCCCTCTTTCTTGTGCATAATCCTTTGCAACAAGCCTAGCCTTATACCTGTCAACTGCTCCATCAGGCTTACGCTTCAGCTTGTATAGCCACTAAGTGCCAATGCCCTTCTTGCGAGGAGGCAAGTTACATAAAGGCTAGGTATCATTTTGCATAATAGCATCATATTCTGATTGCATAGTAGCCATCCAATTTTCAAAATTTTGTGCTTCATCAAACAAAACATGCTCATTCTCATCATAGAGACTAGAGACAACCATAGCATGGCAATCTGATGTAAAAGAAGCTCTATGAGAGCTTGAACAAGTTTAATATGAAGAGGTGGCATAGTTTTTGCCATCAACAAGTGCATCATGTGAATCTACATTAGAAATGGAATGATGTGCATCATCACATGAAACCTGTAAAGGTTGAGAAATTGCCCCATTTGGACCAGTACTAGAATTTCCACTTATAGAAAGAAGCAGCAAAGTATCATTCATATCTTTGGAGCTAACAGATGTCTCTTTAGTGCATGAAAGTAATGGCTGAATAGCATCTTCTACAAAAACATCACGGCTAACCAAAATGCATTTTGTCTATGGATGATACAGATAATAGCCTTTGCTTTTAGAATTGTACCAAAAGAAAATACATTTCACTAATTTATCATCCAATTTCCTACCTTGTTGTTCAGGCACTAATGCATATGCTAGACAACCAAAGACACACAGATGAGCAATAGATGGCTTGATCATGCCAAGCCTCATATGGAGTGATAGACTGCAATGCTTGGGTGGGACACCTATTAAGTACATACGCTGCAGACATAACAACCTCAAGCTTAGAAACTGTGTGGTAAAGCCTGCCTCTTGACCATACACATCGCCATCCATGATTGACCTATTGTTCCTTTCAACAAATCCATTCCGTTGAGGTTTATATGGCACCATACATTGATGTTTTATCCCACATTTAGCCAAAAATGCCTTAAGGTCAGAAGACATATATTCCCCCCCTCGATCAAAATGGAGGGTGCCTATTTTACATGCTAATAAATTTCTAGCCAAAAGCAGAAACTGTTTGAAGCACATAAACACTTCAAAATTTGCTTTCAGTAGATGCACCCATGCATGCCTGGAAAAATCATCAAATTCATGAAGCAAAGGTTGTTCCCAAAAGAACATGTCGGCATACGACCACAAAAATCACTATGAACAAGCTGCATTTTTTGAGTAGCTCAAACTGAACCATGATTTGGGAAGGAGGAGTGTTGAATTTTTCCCAAGATATAGCCTTCATAGACATGTTCATCAGATGCCTCAAGATTGGGCAAAGAAGACACCATTCTAGATTTCTATAGGCATAAGAAACTAGCAAAATTCAGATGAACAAAGCATGCATGCCAAAGATTTGCATATGACATAGCCTGAGAATCTTGAACTACACATGCTGAATCATTCACAGATTTTGCATAATCTATGAGCTTATACAACCCATGACATAAAATGCCAGAAGCAATAATGACATCACCATTTGACAGATCATAAATTGTACATCTATCATCAACAAATTTCATAAGCCGATCCTGGCTAATGCAGAAACTGATAACATATTTTTCTTGATTCTTGGCACAAATAAAGCATCCAAAAATGTAAAAGAACTACCATGACCAATAGTCAAAACTATCTTAGCAACTCCCATGACAAGATAAGAGGAGTTGTTGGCACATCGGATAGTATTCCTTGTAGAGGCACACTCAAGTGAAGTGAAGAAACTGCATTGCAAGGTAATATGTTTGGTTGCCCCACTATCAAAGTACCAAATATCTAAGTCTATTGCAAACATATAGTGTTTATAAGAAGAAGAGTCATAACTACAAATAGTAGTAAATGCCCAGTCTTCATTCTGCACAAGATTAGGAGACTCTGTTTTGGGTGTAGAGGCCTCTACAACAACCATTCCAACCTCTTTCTTCTTTGCCTATTTTGTGTCTAGCTTTGGACAACTCTTAATGACATGATCATTTCCTTTATATTACTTGCAAAAAAATATTTGATTTTTTGTTTTCTTGTCTCTATAGAATTAACAAATTTTTGCTTACTAGTGGATGAGCTCCATTTACCTTGGCCCTTCTAACTAGCTAGGAAAGCTTGATCTTCAACATGCATAATGGACTTGTTCTGCCTAGACTGGTCTTCTTGCAACAGAACAAAAACTAAATCCTCAAATGTTAAAGCATTTGGATTACCTTTCATAATTAGTCGAAGAGTAGAAGCAAAACTTTGATATAAATCTAGAAGGTCATTCAGAATACTCTGCATAAGTGAACCGTCACGCAAGACTTCATCAGCAAAAATCAACTACTCCTTCAAATCTTTGATCTTTGTCAAAAAATTATCCATGGAATCTCCTTGATTCATGTGCTCACTCTCCAACTATTTTTGGAGGTAAGCAACATGAGCCTCATTCCTTGCCTGGTATAATGTGGTTCGTGTATCCCAAACATCCTTTGCTATTTTGCTGGAGCTAATGTGGGGAATAGTGGCACGTTTGATAGACAAGGCTATCAATGCATGTGCTTGAGCATCTCTGCTATCCCAACAAAGTTGCTCTATAGTAGGTGCAATGCATCATATAAGCCCATAATGGGTAATTGATATGATCCAACTTATCCTCAAGAGCCAACATATGGAATACATCATTGCTTTCAACCATAACCACTCACTAAAAAACCCTGATGCAGACTATGGTTGTATCTCAAAAAGTTGAACAAAACTAGCCTGACGAGTTTTGCTAAACCTATAGAAGACTTTGAGGCGCTTATATTGGCAAACCAAAGCCTATATATATATATATATATATATATATATATATATATATATATATATATATATATATATATATATATATATATATATATATATATATATATATATATATATATATATCTTTGGCACAAAAAGACAAAATTGCTTGCACAGGCACTATGATAGTGCATTCAAAAGGCAAAATGAGCTCAGATCGCAATTTCCACACACAGATCAAAGCTGTTTTGAGCTCCTAATCACCTTGAGGATGCTCACCAAATTTCATGCGATTTTGAGACTGTGATTGGAGGGGTGTCAACAATGCCCTAGATGAAGCAACGACCTACTCTGATACCAATTGTTGGAGTTTTAGGTCTACAAAGGCACATGAACAACACAAGGAAGAAGAAGAAGCTTGTAGCAGAACACACAATACTCAATGTATTACCAAGAGGATGTATAAAAATATGTGACATGTTAGGGTATAGGCATATAAAGGAGTTGGGGGAAAAAACCACCTAAACAAGGAAAAAAGTTCCCTAATGGTCCTAGTGTGTTCACACACATCACTACTTAAATATATCAACAATCATTTGACCATGATTGATGTTTTGGGTGTTGGAGTTAGACCTCTGCGGAAGCACGTGAACAGCACAAGGAAGAAGAAGAAGCTTGGAGCACAACACACAATACTGAATGTATTACTAGAGAATGTACAAAGATACATAGCCCATTATGGCAATAGGTGTATATACAAGCCGGGGGGAAAAAACCTCCTAAAGAGGGAAAAAAGTTCCCCGGTGGTCCTAGAGTGTTCACACACATCACTACCTAAATATATCAAAAAATCCCCCCTGGGAGTGATGTGGTGAACAAGTAGCTAGCACTCATGTATAAGGAAGCGCCAAGCTATGTGGAAATCACTCCACAAAAGGAAGTAAGTCCAAAGCTTTGTGGAAAGCTTCAAGCTTCTCCCTAGGTAGAGCCTTCATGAAAAGGTCTGCAATGTTCTCTTGCGTGGGCACATATGCCAAGCTGATCTCCCTAGCAGAGAACCTCTCCCTGACATAATGATAATGCACTTCAATGTGCTTAGTGCGAGCATGGAACACAGGGTTCCTTGCAACTTCCAATGTGCTCTGACTTTCAGTGAAGATGGTGGTGGTAGAAGACTGACCAACACCCAAATCAGCCATAAGGTGTCTGAGCCACACAAACTCAACAGTCGTTGTGAAAGCTTTCCTATACTCAGCTTCACAATTGGAAGTGGCCACAGTAGGCTGCTTCTTGCTCAACCAAGATATACATGAGCTACCAATCATGAAGCAAAAGCCACTAGTGGACACACGAGTGTCATAGCAACCAATCCAATTAGAGTCAGAAAAAGCATGCAAATCTGGTGGTAGTGATCCCCCCTTGGGATAAAACAAACCAAGTAGTCGGGTACCACTCAAGTAGCGAAAGATGCGCTTAACCGCCTGCCAATGCTTCACTCCTAGGCAATGCATAAACCTACTCATCTGTGAGACTGCAAACTGAATATCTGGCTGAGTAATGCATAAGTAAATCAAGCATCCAATACCTTGGTGATAGAGAACAACTCAGACGTAAACCTATTTCCATAGGAGTGGCAATAGGTTTACAGTTTTCAAGGCCGAAATGCTGCAATAATGTGTCAATATATTTCGTTTGACACAAAGCCATTCCACCATCAACATGCTATAGACTCAATGCCCAAATAGTGATGCAAATGCCCCAAATCAGACATCTCAAATGAGGCATGCAAATCAGCCATAAAACTAGCAATATACTTCTCAATAGGACTAGTTAGCAGCATGTCATCAACATAGAAAAAAATGATCAGAATCACATCATTAGCATGCTTAACATATCAGTTGCTTTCAGTTGGACTGCTCTCAAAACCATGTGTAATCAGATAGGCATGTATCTTCTCATACCAAGCACGTGGTGCTTGCTTTAAACCATATAATGCCTTCTTTAACCTGCACACCTGGTTTTCATGCCCTTTCTACACAAAGCCATGGTGTTGAAAAACATACACTTCTTCATGCAAGTCACCATTCAGAAATGCAATTTTAATGTCCAATTGATGTACATTCCAACCATGATGGGCAGCAAGTGCAGAGATGCTCCGAACAGTAGTCATACGGCATGTAGGTGCAAAGGTCTCATCAAAATCAATGCCTCTTTCCTATGCATAAACCTTTGCAACAAGTCTAGCCTTATACCTGTCAACTGTTCCATTAGGCTTACACTTCAGCTTGTAGACCCACTTAGTGCCAATGGCCTTCTTGCCAGGAGGCAAGTCACATAAAGACCAAGTACCGTTCTTCATTATAGCATCATATTCAGATTGCATAGCAGCCATCCAATTTTCTGAATTTTGTGCTTCATCAAATGAAACAGGCTCATTCTCATCACAGAGACTAGATGCATCCATAGCATAGAAATCTGATGCAAAAGAGGCACTATGAGAGCCTGCTCGAGTATGATATGACAGAGATGCATCTAATTTGTTGTCACGCAAAGTCTACACTAGCCATTGTGGCATAGTTTTTGCCTCCTCAATGTCAGGTCTCTCATCAACAAGTGCATCATGTAAATCTGCATAAAAATGGGATGATCTGCATCATCACATCAAACCTGCAAAGGCTGAGAAGTTGCCCCATTAGGACTAGCACCAGACTATCCACCTATAAAAAGAGGCAACAAAGTATCATACATGTGTTTGGAGCTAACACATGTCTCCTTAGTACATGAAAGCAATGGTTGAATAGCATCTTCCACAAAAACATCATCACGACTAACCAGAATGTGTTTAGTCTGTGGATGATATAGATGATAGCTTTTACTTTCAGAATTGTGCCCAACAAAAATAAATTTTATTGCTTATCATCCAATTTTTTGCGATGTTGTTCAGGCACTAATGCATATGCCAAACAATAAAAACACACAGATGAGCAACATATGGCTTGCGACAAGCCTCATATGGAGTGATAGCCTGCAGCGCTTTAGTGGGACACCTATTAAGTACATATGCTACACACATGACAACCTCAAGCCAGAAACCATGTGGTAACGCTTGACTCTTGACCATGCACCTTGCCATCTCCATGAGTGACCTATTCTTTCGTTCAACAACTCCATTCTATTGAGGTGTACACGGCACTGTACACTAGTGTTTTATTCCACGTTTAGCCAAAAATGCATTAAAATTAGAAGACATATATTCCCCCCATCGATCAGAATGGAGGGTGCCCATTTTACATGCTGACAGATTTTTAACCAAAACCAAAATTTTTTTGAAGCACATGAACACTTCAAAGTTTTCCTTCAATGGATATACCCATGCATGCCTGGAAAAATCATCCATGAAAGTCACGAAGTAAAGATAATTTCCAAAAGAAGGTGTCTGCATAGGACCACAAACATCACTATGTACAAGCTGCAATTTTTGAGTAGCCCAAACTGAACCATCTTTTGGAAAGGAGGAACACTCCATTTTGCCCAAAATACAGCCTTCACAAACATGTTTTCCTGGTGCCTCAAGTTTGGGCAAAGAGGACACCATTTCAGATTTCTGTAGGCACAGCAAACTAGCAAAATTTAGATGACCAAAGCTTGCATGCCAAAGCTTTGCATCTGAAATAGCCTGAGAGTCATGTACTGCACATGCAAAATCGTTCACAGATCTTTCATAATCTATGAGCTTATACAGCCCATGACATAAAATGCCTGAAGCAATAATCACATCGCCATTTGACAGATCATGAACTGTACACCTGTCATCAACAAATTTCACAACCAAGCCAATCTTAGCGAAAGCTGAAACTGATAACAGATTCTTCTTGATCCATGGCACAAATAAAGCATCTGACAAAGTGAAAGAACTACCATTAGCAGTAGTAAAATTGATCTTAGTAACTCCCTATAGGGGCAGACTCGAGCGAAGAGAAGAAACTATGCTGCGAGGTAATATGTTTGGTAGCCCCACTGTCAAAGTACCAAACATCTGAGTCTACTGTAGACATGCACTACTCATGTGAAGATGGGTCAAAACTGCAAATAGTAGTAAACGCCCATTCTTCTTCCTACACAAGATTAGTAGACTCTATTTTTGGTGTAGAGGCCTCTGCAACAACCATTCTAGCCTCTTTCTTCTTTGCCTCTTTAGCAACCAGTTTTGGACAGTTCTTTATGATATGATCATTTCTTTTACAATACTTGCAAAACAATTTTTGCTTTTCTGATTTCTTTTCATCTTTGTCTTCCCTCTTCGATTGTGCAAAATTAGCAGATTTCTGCTTACTAGTTGAAGAGCTCCATTTTCCTTTGCCCTTCCGACTAGCTAGGAAAGCTTGATCCGCAACACACATAATGGATCTATTCTGCCTGGACTGATCCTCCTACAATAGAGTAGTGACCAACTCCTCAAATGACAAGGCATTTGGATTGCCTTTCATCATCAACCGAAGAGTAGAAACAAAACTCTGATATGAATCAGGAAGATCATTCAGAATGGTCTGCACAAGTGAGCTATCTTGTATAACCTCAACAACAGAAATCAACTGTTCCTTCAAGCCTTTGATCTTTGTTAGAAATTTGTCCATAGAATCACCTTCATTCATGTGCTCACTCTCCAACTATTTTTGGAGGTAAGCAACAGGAGCCTCATTCCTAGCTTGGTACAATGTGGTAAGTGTATCCCAAGCATCCTTAGCTGTTCTACAAGAGCGAATGTGAGGAAGGATGGCACGTTTGATAGACAAAGTTATCAATGCATGTGCCTGAGCATCTCTACCATCCCAACAAATCTGCTCTACAGTAGGTGCAATAGAAACCGCAGCATGAACAAGAATATGTAGAATATCATCATCTTTGACACCTTCTGCATCAGCTTCAATACCTACACTTGTAACAATTGCAGGTGTGATAGGATGTTTTTCAACACCCTGCACAATGTTCCACAGTTCTTTTGCAACCAATACATGTCGCATCATATAAACCCACAATGGGTAGTTGGTACCATCCAACTTATCCTCAACATTCAACATACGAAATACATCACTGCTTCCAGCCATGGCCGATGACTAAAATACCTTGGTGCAGAAACTTGACTATATCTCAAAAAGTTGAAAAAATTTACCCGGACAAATTCTGCTAGACCTATAGCAGACTTCGAGATGCTTATACTGACGAACCAAAATCGGTATATACCTTTGGCACAAAAAGACAAAATAGCCTGCACAAGCACTATGATAGTGCATTCAAAGGCCGAAACGAGCTCAGATCACGATTTCGGTGCTACATAGCGAAGCTGTTTTGATCTCAGAAACATGTTGAGTATGCTCACCAAAATTCGTGCGATTCTAAGATTGCAATCGGAGGAGTGTCAACGATGCCCTAGATGAAGCAGCAACCTGCTCTGATACCAATTGTTGGAGTTAGACATCTACAGAAGCACGCAAACAACACAAGGAAGAAGAAGAAGCTTGGAGCATAACACACAATACTAAATGTATTACTAGAGAATGTACAAAGATACGTAGCCCATTAGGGCAACAGGCGTATATATAAGCCGGGGGAAAAAAACCTTCTAAAGAGGGAAAAAAGTGCCCCTACAGTCCTAGAGTGTTCACACACATCACTACCTAAATATATCAACATTGGGAAGTGATCTGATGTCATCAAACATTTCAAAGTCTATTTTAGGACATGGCGAGAAAAGTGTAGAGGTCTCAAAGTTCTTTGAATGACTTTGATGCATGCAATTTTGACATCAAACCATTTAGGGATGTATGGCTTATATGTTTTGGCATGCTTGTATATACATGCATGGAAACATGATTGAAATGCATGCATCAAATTTGGTTTGTTTAAAGTTTAAAGGATCATAGATAAGGAAACTTCAATAGTAACTGGATCCCTACACATAATCCTTATGGATTTAGACCATAGGATTGCTAAGGGGAAGGAGATTTACCTTCACCATTAGGAATGTGCACAAGCAATCCTATGGGTTTTAAGAAGTTGGATAAAGGCATGAGAGATATATTTATGATAATCTACAATATGCTGAAGGTTTACTTACCTTCAAAAGAGTCTCAAGGTATGATTAGGAAACTATGGGGTATCATGAGGTATGCCCAAAGAGTGACTAGCTTCACTGATGCACATCACTTAAGTAGTGAAACATCTTTGCTACACTACTAAGGAAACTAAATAGATGGGATCATAGAGATGGGTTTCATGAGAGAGTAATGATGTGTGCTAATATGATTTGAGTGATGATTGGGAAGGCCATAATCATGCTAGTAGCTCTAGAGATTTCATTTTTCTATCAAGGAAGTCTTATTTGTGAGCTAGCATGATGGATCTACATAGTTCATGTTGGAGTTAGACGTCTGCGGAAGCACGCGAACATCACAAGGAAGAAGAAGAAGCTTGTAGCACAACACACAAGACTGAATGTATTACTAGAGAATGTACAAAGATAAGTAGCCCATTAGGGCAATAGGCGTATATACAAGCCGGGGGAAAAAAACCTCCTAACGAGGGAAAAAAGTGCCCCGGCGGTCCTAGAGTGTTCACACACATCACTACCTAAATATATCAACAAATCCCCCCTGGGAGTGATGCGGTGAACAAGGAGCTGGCACTCATCTATAAGGAAGTGCCGAGCTATGTGGAAATCACTCCACAAAAGGAAGTAAGCCCAAAGCTTTGCGGAAAGCTTCAAACTTCTCCCTAGGCAGAGCCTTCGTGAAAAGGTCTGCAATGTTCTCCTGCGTGGGCACATATGCCAAGCTGATCTCCCCAGCAGAGAACCTCTCCCTGACATAGTGATAATGCACCTCAATGTGCTTAGTGCGAGCATGGAACACAGGGTTCCTCGCAACTGCCAATGCGCTCTGACTGTCAGTGAAGATGGTGGTGGCAGAAGACTGGCCAACACCCAAATCAGCCATAAGGCGTCTGAGCCACACACACTCAACAGTCGCTGTGAAAGCTGCCCTATACTCAGCCTCACATTTGGAAGTGGCCACAGTAGGCTGCTTCTTGCTCAACCAAGATATACATGAGCTACCAAGCATGAAGCAAAAACCACTGGTGGACACACGAGTGTCATAGCAACCAGCCCAATCTGAGTCAGAAAAAGCATGCAAATCTGGCGGTAGTGATCCCCCCTTGGGATAAAACAACCCAAGTAGCCGAGTACCACTCAAGTAGCGAAAGATGCGCTTAACCGCTTTCCAATGCGTGACTCCTGGGCAATGCATAAACCTGCTCATCTGTGAGACAGCAAACTGAATATCTGGCCGAGTAATGCATAAGTAAATCAAGCATCCAACAACCTGCTGATAGAGAACAACATCAAATGCATCTCCAGCATCATGAAGACTCAATCGTAAACCTGTCTCCATAGGAGTGGCAATAGGCTTACAGTCTTCAAGGCCAAAACGCTGCAATAATGTGTCAATATATTTTGTTTGACACAAAGCCATTCCACCATCAACTTGCATAAACTGAATGCCCAAATAGTGATGCAAATGCCCCAAATCAGACATCTCAAATGAGGCATGCAAATCAGCCTTGAAATCAGCAATATGCTTCTCAAGAGGACCAGTGAGCAGCATGTCGTCTACATAGACAACAATGATCAAAAGCACATCATTAGCACGCTTAACATATAAGGTGCTTTCAGTTGGACTGTTCTCAAAACCATGTGCAATCAGATAGGCATGTATTTTCTCATACCAAGCACGTGGTGCTTGCTTTAAACCATATAACGCCTTCTTTAACCTGCACACCTGGTTTTCATGCCCTTTTTGCACAAAGCCACGGGGCTGAAAAACATACACTTCTTCATGCAAGTCACCATTCAGAAATGCTGTTTTAATGTCCAACTGATGTACATTCCAACCATGATGGGCTGCAAGTGCACAAATGCTCCGAACAGTAGTCATACGGCATGTAGGTGCAAAGGTCTCATCAAAATCGATGCCTCTTTCCTGCGCATAACCCTTTGCAACAAGCCTAGCCTTATACCTGTCAACTGTACCATCAGGTTTACGCTTCAGCTTGTATACCCACTTAGTGCCAATAGCCTTCTTGCCAGGAGGCAAGTCACATAAAGACCATGTACCATTCTTCATTATAGCATCATATTCAGATTGCATAGCAGCCATCCAATTTTCTGAATTTTGTGCTTCATCAAAAGAAACAGGCTCATTCTCATCATAGAGACTAGATGCAGCCATAGCATAGCAATCTGATGCAAAGGAGGTACTATGAGAGCCTGAACGAGTACGATATGACAAAGGTGCATCTAATTTGCTGTCACGCAAAGTCTGCACCAGCCATTTTGGCATAGTTTTTGCCTGTTCAATATCAGCTCTCTCATCAACAAGTGCATCATGTAAATCTGCATCAAAAATGGAATGATCTGCATCATCATATGAAACCTGCAAAGGCTGAGAAGTTGCCTCATTAGGACCAGCGCTAGCCTGTCCACCTGTAAAAAGAGGCATCAAAGTATCATACATGTCTTTGGAGCTAACAGATGTCTCCTTTGTACATGAAAGCAATGGCTGAATAGCATCTTCCACAAAGACAACATCACGGCTAACCAGAATGCGTTTAGTCTATGGATGATACAGACAATAGCCTTTACTTTCAGAACTGTACCCAACAAAAATACATTTTACTGCCTTATCATCCAATTTTCTGCGATGTTGTTCAGGCACTAATGCATATGCCAAACAACCAAAAACACGCAGATGAGCAACAGATGGCTTGCGGTCATGCCAAGCCTCATATGGAGTGATAGACTGCAACGCTTTGGTGGGACACCTATTCAGTACATATGCTGCACACATGACAGCCTCAAGCCAGAAACTATGTGGTAAAGCCTGACTTTTGACCATGCACCTCACCATCTCCATGAGTGACTTGTTCTTTCGTTCAGCAACTCCATTCTGTTGAGGTGTATACGGCACTGTACACTGGTGTTTTATCCCACGTTCAGCCAGAAATGCATTAAAATCTGAAGACATATATTCCCCCCCTCGATCAGAACGGAGGGTGCCCATTTTACATGCTGACAGATTTTCAGCCAAAACCAAAAACTGTTTGAAGCACATGAACACTTCGGACTTTGCTTTGAGTGGATATACCCATGCATGCCTGGAAAAATCATCAATGAAAGTCACGAAGTAAAGGTAATTTCCAAAAGAGGGTGTCTCCATAGGACCACAGACATCACTATGTACAAGCTGCAATTTCTGCATAGCCCGAACTGAACCATCTTTTGGAAAGGAAGAACGCTGCATTTTGCCCAAAATACAGCCTTCACAAACATGTTTTCCAGGTGCCTCAAGTTTGGGCAAAGAGGACACCATTTCAGATTTCTGCAGGCGTAACAAACTAGCAAAATTCAGATGAAAAAAGCGTGCATGCCAAAGCTTTGCATCTGACATAGCCTGAGAATCATGAATTGCACATGCCGAATCATTCACAGATCTTTCATAGTCTATGAGCTTATACAGCCCACGACATAAAATGCCAGAAGCAATAATCACATCGCCATTTGAGAGATCATGGACTGTACACCTGTCATCAACGAATTTCACAACCAAGCCAATCTTGGCTAATGCAGAAACTGATAACAGGTTCTTTTTTATCCCTGGCACAAATAAAGCATCTGACAAAGTGAAAGAACTACCATCAGCAGTAGTCAGAATGATCTTACCAACTCCCATAACAGGATAAGAGGAGTTATTGGCGCATGTGACAGTATTCCCTGTAGGGGCAGGCTCGAGTGAAGAGAAGAAACTGCGCTGCAAGGTAATATGTTTGGTCGCCCCACTGTCAAAGTACCAAACATCTGAGTCTACTGCAGACATGCACTGATCATGAGAAGATGGGTCAAAACTGCAGACAGTAGTAAACGCCCATTCTTCTTCCTGCACAAGATTTGCAGACTCTGTTTTTGGTGTAGAGGCCTCTGCAACAACCATTCCAGCCTCTTTCTTCTTTGCCTCTTTAGCAGCCAGTTTTGGACAGTTCTTTATAATATGATCATTTCCTTTACAGTACTTGCAGAACAATTTCTGCTTTTCTGATTTCTTCTCATCTTTATCCTGGTTCTTCGATTGTGCAGCATTTGCAGATTTCTGCTTACTAGTAGAAGAGCTCCATTTTCCTTTGCCCTTCTGACTAGCCAGGAAAGCTTGATCTGCAACACGCATAATGGACCTGTTCTGCCTGGACTGATCTTCCTGCAATAGAACAGAGACTAATTCCTCAAATGACAAGGCATTCGGATTGCCTTTCATCATCAATCAAAGAGTAGAGGCAAAACTCTGATATGAATCAGGAAGGCCATTCAGAATGGTCTGCACAAGTGAGCTATCTGGTATAACCTCATCAGCAGAAATCAATTGTTCCTTCAGGTCTTTGATCTTTGTAAGAAAACTGTCCATCGAATCACCTTCATTCATGTGCTCACTCTCCAACTGTTTTCGGAGGTAAGCAACACGAGCCTCATTCCTAGCCTGGTACAAAGTGGTAAGTGTATCCCAAGCATCCTTTGCTGTTCTGCAAGAGCGAATGTGAGGAATAATGGCACGTTTGACAGACAAAGCTATCAATGCATGTGCCTGGGCATCTCTGCCATCCCAACGAATCTGCTCTGCAGTAGGTGCAACAGAAACAGCAGCACGAACAGGAATCTGCGGAATATCATCTTCGACACCATCTTCATCAGCTCCAACACCTGTATTTGCAGTACCTGTCGTTACAGGTGTAACAGGACGTCTTTCAACACCCTGCACAATGTTCCACAATCCTTTTGCAACCAGTACATGTCGCATCATATAAGCCCATAATGGGTAGTTGGTACCATCCAACTTATCCTCAATAGCCAACATACGGAATACATCACTTCTTTCAGCCATGGCCGGTGACTAAAATACCTTGATGCAGAAAATTGACTGTATCTCAAAAAGTTGAACAGAACTGCCCAGACGAGTTCTGCTAGACCTGTAGCAGACTTCGAGACGCTTAAACTGGCGAACAGAAACTGGTATATACCTTTGGCACAAAAGGACGAAATAGCCTGCACAAGCACTGCGATAGTGCGTTCGGAGGCCGAAACGAGCTCAGATCGCGATTTCGGCACCACAGAGAGAAACTGTTTTGATCTCGAAAACACCCTGAGTATGCTCACCAAATTTTGTGCGAATCTGAGACTGCAAACGGAGGAGTGTCGACGGTGCCCTAGAAGAAGCAACGACCTGCTCTGATACCAATTGTTGGAGTTAGACGTCTGCGGAAGCACGCGAACAGCACAAGGAAGAAGAAGAAGCTTGGAGCACAACACACAAGACTGAATGTATTACTAGAGAATGTACAAAGATAAGTAGCCCATTAGGGCAATAGGCGTATATACAAGCCGGGGGAAAAAAACCTCCTAACGAGGGAAAAAAGTGCCCCGGCGGTCCTAGAGTGTTCACACACATCACTACCTAAATATATCAATAGTTCACAAGGTATTTTAGATTAAACTATTACTTGTGAATACACCCAAGGTTAGAAAGACCTAGAATGGTATGATTGCAAATCTATCATTTAGTACTAGATGGTTTTGGAGTCATTTTTATATGGGACTTTGTTCTATATTTTAGAGGATTTTAAAGTTTATTATCTCCATTCT
The DNA here is from genome assembly GCA_020310875.1 of Ceratopteris richardii. Classification (NCBI taxonomy): domain Eukaryota; kingdom Viridiplantae; phylum Streptophyta; class Polypodiopsida; order Polypodiales; family Pteridaceae; genus Ceratopteris; species Ceratopteris richardii. The sequence goes on from CM035414.1 coordinate 80,454,756, forward strand.
CTACGATTGAATTTTTTGAGCTTGGCATTCTATACTTGATTTTCATATTATTGCTCCATAGAGGATAGATTATATGAATTGAGGTCATTTGGATCATGTTGTTTGTATGGGGGTGATAATCGGAAGTTAGTTGTATATGAGAGATAATAGGCATTGTTCTCATATGAGGCTTCTCAAGGGGAAGGATATGGGGAAACAACACAGATAGATGACCATGTATGTAGCCCATTTGTATCAGAGTTTTGCTTCTACTCTTCATCTAATGATGAAAGGAAATCCAAATGCCTTAACATTTTAGGAGTTAGTCTTTGTTCTATTGCAGGAAGATTAGTCTAGACAAAACAGCTCCATTATGCATGTTGCAGATCAAGCTTTCTTGGTTAGTCAGAAGGGCAAAGGAAAATGGAGCTCTTCTACTGGTAAGCAAAAATATGGTAATTCTGCACAATCAAAGAAGGATGACAGAGATGAGAAGAAAACAAAAAAGCAGAAATTATTTTGCAAATATTGTAAAGAAAATGATCATGTCATAAAGAGTTGTCCAAAGCTGGCTCCAAAAGAGGCAAGAGAAGAAAGAATCTAGAATGGTTGTTGTAGAGCCCTCTACACAGAAAATAGAGTTTGTTGATCTTGTGCAGAATGAAGAATGGGTGTATACTACTATTTGTAGTTTTGACCCATCTTCTCATGAGCAGTTATATCTGCAGTAGACTTAGATGTTTGATACTTTGCTAGTGGGGCAACAAAACATATTACCTTGCATCATCATTTCTTCACTTCACTCGAGCCCACCCCTAGAGGGAATACTGTAACATGCGCTAATCACTCCTCTTATCCTATCATGGGAGTTGGTAAGATCATTCTGACTACTACTGATGGTAGTTCTTTTACATTGTCTGATGCTTTATTTGTGCTTGGGATCAAGAAGAATCTGTTATTAGTTTCAACACTAGCTAAGATCGGATTGGTTGTGAAATTTGTTGATGATAGATGTACAATTCATGATCTATCAAATGGAAATGTCATTATTGCTTTTGGCATTTTATGTCATGGGCTGTATAATCTCATAGACTATGAAAAATTTGTGAATGATTTAGCATGTGCAATGCATGATTCTCAGGCTATGCCAGATGCAAAGCTTTGGCATGCACCCTTTGGTCATCTAAATTTTGCTAGTTTGCTACACATGTAGAAATCTGAAATGGTTTTCTCTTTGCCCAAACTTGAGGCACCCCCATAAACATGTCTACGAAGATTGTATTTTGGGAAAAATGCAGCGTTCATCCTTCCCAAAAGATGGTTCAGTTCGAGATACTCAGAAATTGTAGCTTGTACATAGTGATGTCTGTGGTCCTATGCATACACCTTCCTCTAGGAACTATCTTTACTTTGTGACTTCCATTGATGATTTTTCTAGGCATGCATGGGTATATCCATCGAAAGCAAAGTCCGAAGTGTTTATGTGATTCAAACAGTTTTTGGTTTTGGCTGAAAATCTATCATGTAAAATGGGAAACCTCGGTTCTGATTAGGGGGGGTATATGTATTATGATTTTAGTGCATTTCTAGATGAACATGGGATAAAACATCAGTGTAGATTTCCGTATACACCTCAATAGAATGGAATTTGTGAACGGAAGAATAGGTCACTCATGGAGATGGCGATGTGTATGGTCAAGTGTCAAGCTTTATCACATAGTTTGGGCTTGAGGCTGTTATGTGTGCAACTTATGTACTTAATAGGTGTCCCACTAAAGCATTGTAGTCTATCACTCCATATGAGGCTTGGCATGGTAATAAACCATTTGTTGCTCACCTACATGTTTTTGGTTGTTTGGATCATTAGAGCCTAAACAACAACATAGAAAATTAAATGATAAAGCGGTGAAATGTATTTTCTGTGGGTATAATTCTGAAAGCAAAGGCTATCATCTATGTCATCCACAGGCTAAACACATTTTGGCTATCTGTGATGCTATTTTTGTGGAAGATGTTATTCAGCCATTACTTTCATGTGCTTAGGAGACATCAATTAGCTCCAAAGACATGTATGACACCTTGCTACCTCTTTTTATAGGTGGACAGTCTAGTATTGGTCCTAATGAGGCAATTTGTCAACCTTTACATGTTTCATGTGATGATGCACATCATTCCATTTTTGATGCAAATTTACATGATGCACTTGTTGATGAGAGAGGTGATATTGAGGATGCAAAAACTATGCCAAAATGGCTGGTGCAGAATTTGCATGATAGCAAATTAGATGCACCTCTATCATATCCTACTCATTCAGGCTCTCATAGTGCTTCTTTTGCATCATATTTCTATGCTATGGCTGCCTCTAGTCTTTGTTATGAGAATGAGCTTGTTTTGTTTGATGAAACATAAAATTCAAAAAATTGGATGGATGCTATGCCATCTAAATATGATGCTATAATAAAGAATGGTACCCGGTCTTTATGTGACTTGCCTCCTGGCAAGAAGGCCATTGGCACTAAGTGGGTATACAAGCTGAAGCATAATCCTGATGGAGCAGTTGACAAGTATAAGGCTAGGCTTGTTGCAAAGGGTTATGCTTAGGAAAGAGGTGTTGATTTTGATGAGACCTTTGCTCTTACTTGTCGAATGACTACTGTTCATAGCATCTATGCACTTGCAACTCATCATTCTTGGAATGTATGTTAGGGACATTAAAACTACATTTTTGAACGGTAACTTGCATGAAGAAGAGCATGTTTTTCAACCGTGTGTCATTGCACATGGCTTTGAGCACAGTCCAACTAAGAGCACCTTTATGAAGCATGAAAATGATGCGCTTTTGATCATTGTATCTTATGTTGATGACATTGGTCCTCATGAGAAGCATATTGATGATTTTAAGGTTGAGTTGCATGACTTATTTGAGATGTTTGATTTGGGGCATTTGCGTCATTATTTGGGCATTCAGTTTATCCAAGTTGATGGTGGAATATCTTTGTGACAAATGAAATATATCGACACATTGTTGCATGATTTTTCCCTTGAAGACTGTAAACCTATTGCCACTCCTATGGAGATAGTTTTACGATTAAGTCTTCATGATGTTAGAGATGCTTTTTATGCTATTCTCTATTAGTAGGTTGTTGGATGCTCGATTTAGTTATGCATTAATCGGCTAGATATTCAGTTTGCTATCTCACAGATGATTAGGTTTATGCATTGCCCAGATGTCAAGCATTGGCATGCAGTTAAGCAGATCTTTCGCTACTTGAGTGGTACCAGGCTACTTGGATTGTTTTATCCCAAGGGGGATCATTATCCTGAGATGTACATGCATTTTTTGACTTTTATTGGGCTAGTTACTATGACACTCATGTGTCCACCAATGGTTTTTGCTTCATGCTTGGTAGCTCATGCATATCTTGGTTGAGTAGGAAGCACCCTACTGTGGCCACTTCCAGTTGTGAGCGTGAGTATAGGGTGGCTTTCACAGTGACTGATGAGTGTATGTGGCTCAGATGCCTTATAGCTGATTTGGGTGTTGGTCAGTCTTCTGCCACGACCATCTTCACTGATAGTGAGAGTGCATTAGCAATTGCAAGAAACCCTGTGTTCCATGCTTGCACTAAGCACATTGAGGTGGAATTTCATTATGTCAGTGAGAGGTTCTCTGCTGCAGAGATCAGTTTGGCATATGTGCCCACACAAAAGAACATTCCAGACCTTTTCACAAAGGCTCTACCTAGGGAGACGTTTGAAGCTTTCTCCAAAGCTCTAGGCTTACTTCCTTTTGTGGATTGATTCCACATAGCTTGGCACTTCCTTATACATGAGTGCCAGATCCTTGTTCACTGCATCACTCCGAGGGGGGATTTGTTGATATATTTAGGTAGTGATGTATATGAACACACTAGGATCTCTGGGGCACTTTTTATCCCTCTTTAGGAGGTCTTTTTCCCTCAGCTTGTTGATATGCCTATTATCCTAATGGGCTATTGATCTTTGTACATTCTAGTGGTAATACATTCAATATTGTGTGTTGTGCTCCAAGCTTCTTCTTCTTCCTTGTGATGTTCATCGCATGCTTCTGCAAACCTCAAACTAGTAATTCTACTCATTCTGCACAATCAAAGAAGGATGAAAGAGATGAGAAGAAAATAGAAAAGTAAAAATTGTTTTGAAAATACTCTAAAGAAAATGCTCATGTCATAAAGAGTTATCAAAAATTGGCTGCAAAAGCCGCAAAGAAGAAAGAGGCTAGAATGGTTGTTGTAGAGGCCTCTACACTAAAAACAGAGTCTGCTAATCTTGCGCAGAATGGGTGTTCATCGCGTGCTTCTGCAAACCTCAAACTAGTAATTCTACTCATTCTGCACAATCAAAGAACGATGAAAGAGATGAGAAGAAAATAGAAAAGTAAAAATTGTTTTGCAAATACTCTAAAGAAAATGCTCATGTCATAAAGAGTTATCAAAAATTGGCTGCAAAAGCCGCAAAGAAGAAAGAGGCTAGAATGGTTGTTGTAGAGGCCTCTACACTAAAAACAGAGTCCGCTAATCTTGCGCAGAATGAAGAATGGGTGTTTACTATTGTTTGTAGTTTTGACCCATCTTCTCATGAGTAGTGTATGTCTAGAGTAGACTTAAATGTTTGGTACTTTGATAGTGGGGCAACCAAACATATTATCTCACAGTGCAGTTTCTTCACTTCACTCGAGCTTGCCCCTATAGGGAATACTATGACATGCACCAAAAACTCCTCTTATCTTATCATGCGAGTTGGTAAGATCATTCTAACTTCTATTGATGGTAGTTCTTTAACATTATAAGATGCTTTATTTTTGCCAGGGATCAAGAAGAATCTGTTACCAGTTTCAACATTAGCCAAGGTCAGCTTAGTTGTGAAATTCGATGATGACAAATGTACAGTTCATGATCTGTTAAATGGTGGTGTCATTATTGCTTTTGGCATTTTATGTCATGGGTGTATAAGCTCATAGACTATGAAAAATTTGTGAATGATTTAGCATGTGTAGTACATGATTATCAGGCTATGTCAAATGCAAAGCTTTGGCATGCATGCTTTGGTCATTTGAATTTTGCTATTTTGCTATGCCCATAGAAATCTAAAATGGTGTCTTCTTTGCTCAAACTTGAGGCACCCGATAAACATGTTTGTGAAGGTTGTATTTTGGGCAAAATGTAGCGTAGTTCGAGCTACTTAGAAATTGAAGCTTGTACATAGTGATGTCTCTGGTCCTATGCAAACACCTTCCTTTGGGAACTATCTTTACTTCATGACTTTCATTGATGATTTTTCTAGGCATGCATGGGTATATCCATTGAAAGAAAAGTCTGAAGTGTTTATGTGCTTCAAACAGTTTGTGGTTTTGACTGAAAATCTATGAGGATGTAAAATGGGCACCCTCCATTCTGGTTGGGGGGTATATGTCTTTCTGATTTTAATGCATTTCTAGTTGAACATGGGATAAACCATCGGTGTACAGTGTTGTATGCACCTCAATAGAATGGGGTTGCTGAATGGAAGAACAATGCAGTCATGGAGATGGTGAGGTGTATGGTTCAGGCTTTACCACATAGTTTCTAGCTTGACGATGTTATGTGTGTAGCATATGTAGTTAACAGGTGTCCCACTAAAGCATTGTAGTCTATCACTCCATATGAGGCTTGACATGGTCCTAAGCCATCTATTTCTCACCTACATGTTTTTGGTTGTTTGGCATATGCATTTGCGCTTGAACAACAACATAGGAAATTAGATGATAAAGTAGTGAAATGTATCTTTCTTGGGTATAGTTATGTTAGCAAAGGTTATCATTTATATCATCCAGAGACTAAATGCATTTTGGTTAGCCATGATGTTGTTTTTGTGGAGGATGCTATTTACCCATTACTTTTAGTACTAGTGAGACATTAGTTAGCTCCAAAGACATGTATGACACCTTGTTGCCTCTTTTTAAAGGTGGAAAATCTAGCGTTGGTCCTTATGAGGAAATGTCTTAGCCTTTACAGGTTTCATGTGATGATGCAGATCATTCCATTTTTGATGCACATTTACATGATGCACTTGTTGGTGAGAGAGCTGATATTGAGGAGGCAAAAACTATGCCAAAATGGCTGGTGCAGACTTTGTGTGACAACAATTAGATGCACCTCTACCATATCGTACTAGTTCAGGCTTTGATAGTGCTTATTTTGAATCAGATTACTATGCTATGGCTGCTTCTAGTCCCTGTGATGAGAATGAGCTTGTTTTGTTTGATGAGGCAAAAAATTCAAAAAATTGGATGGTGGCTATGCAATCTAAATATGATGCTATAATGAAGAATGGTACATGGTCTTTATGTGACTTTCCTCTTCGCAAGAAGGCCATTGGCACTAAGTGGGTATACAAGCTGAAGCATAAGCTTGATGGAACAATTGATAGGTATAAGGCTAGGCTTGTTGCAAAGGGTTATGCTTAGGAAAGAGGCATTGATTTTGATGAGACCTTTGCTCCTATTGATGAATGACTACTGCTTATAGCATCTGATTACTTGCAACTCATCATGATTGGAATGTACATTAGTTGGACATTAAAACTACATTTCTGAATGGTGACTTGCATGAAGAAGTGTATGTTTTTCAGCCCCATGGCTTTGTGCAGAAAGGGCATGAAAACCTAGTGTGCGAGTTGAAAAAGGAATTATATGGGTTTGAAGCAAGCACCACATGCTTGGTATGAAAAGATACATGCCTAGCTCATTGCACATGATTTTGAGAACAGTCCAACTGAGAGCATCTTATATGCTAAGCGTGCAAATTATGTGCTTTTGATCATTGTTGTCTATGTTGATGACATGCTGCTCACTGGTCCTCATGAGAAGCATATTGCTGATTTTAAGGTTGATTTGCATGCCTCATTTCAGATCTCTAATTTGGGGCATTTGCATCATTATTTGGGAATTTAGTTTATGCAAGTTGATTGTGGAATAGCTTTTTGTCAAATGAAATATATTGACACATTGTTGTAGCATTTTTGCCTTGAAGACTATAAACCTATTGCCACTCCTATGGAGACATGTTTACAATTGAGTCTTCATGATGCTAGAGATGCATTGATGCTATTCTATCAACAGGCTATTGGATGCTTGATTTACTTATGCATTACTTGGTGAGATATTCAAGTGTCCTAGTAAAAAACTAGTGTTGAATCAATTGGTTCTAATGCATAGATAACAAAAAGAAATAGCTTTATCACCAAAAAATATTTTTGAGTTAGACACTTGTTATGAATAGAAACATACACCAAGCTAACATCTAGTGATGTTAATATTAATGAAACCTTTCGTTAGGTCCTTCCACATATAAAGAATCCAACAATATGAAGGCAGTACCATTGGAATCCATAAGAGAATTTTTCTTCCTCCCATAAGTAGATAAGAGAAGAAGTTTGCATATGTGATAGTATTTTGCGTTGATAAAAACTCACTTGAAATAAACATATTTTGTTATGAGGTGCTATGATTTATTACACCATTTCCAAAAATAATAACATCTAAGTACTATATGCCGAAATTAAAATTGCAAGCTTATGTGCATATGGATTGGATAAAGACAAAAGACAAGAAGTGGAAAGCCAAGATGAAGAGACACAAGATCATGTGCAAGTTCCTTGGGGGACCCTATTTAGAAGGCTTTTAGGCTTTTGTGGAGATGACCATATTATTATGATCATTCTCTCACCATAGCATATCATAACTACCCCAAATAATGTGCTATAAGGCACATATGTATTCCAATAGCATTCCTCTTTGTATATAGCTATCTTGTTGAGGTCTTTTCTCTCTGTGTAGACATCAATTTATCTTTTTGGAAATAATATCTCTTGTACTTTCTTTGGTTTATCTAATAATTATTGAGAGAAATTCTTCTGAACCTCTACCTTTTGCTTAACTTGAGTTAAAAGGTAGTCTATATTTAGGAAGTTAATTTCCTAACCATTGGAACTCCAAAGTGAGTGATCTTTAGTTTTGTAAACACATCGTAGCCCATTTTGTGGAGGAAAAATCTCAGAGTCATTGGGTATCTGACTTGTGACTTAATCATGTTTTAGTAAGCAACTGTCTCACAAGATAGTTTTTAGAATCGGTTTGATAACTTGCGCTATGCACATTGGAGTGACATTTCTCCATTGTTGGTATTAGTTCTCAAGGAGAGCTACTATAGGACTAGCATATCATCAGAGGAGGAAGATAACACCAAAATAAGGCTTGCTACATCAAGGGGGAGCTTTGGAAATAAGGGTGGCAAACAAAGAGGTAACTCAAAAAGTCCTCATCTTTTGGGATGGCAGATTTAGGCCAAAAATTAGAGCAATTAGACAAGGAAAATTACCAATCTTGGAATTTCAGAGTAACTAACTACCTCATGGGCGAAGGCCTTTGGGGAATAGTTAGTGGAGAGGAGCCACAACCACAGGTAGATCTCCAAGATCCAATCACCACCGATCAAAAAAAGAGGCAATTGAAGGAATGGGAGGAAAGGAATAGAAGGGTGATGTTCCTCATATGACAAGTCATCTCCAACATAATGATAGGAGACATACAAAATTTAGACAAAGAAAAGGAGGTCTAGGAGGCTTTGGAGATAGTCTATGCCACATCTACAAGGTCAAGGAAGATGCAGCTCAAGAATGAGTTGAACACACTCAAGAAGGCCCCAAGTCAAAGCATCATGGATTACACTCTCAAGATCAAGGAGCCTAGGGATCAATTGTTATCAGTGGGACTGGGATGCACCATTGAAGAAGAAGACATTCTGAAAATAGCTCTTAATGGATTAAGAATTGAAGACAAGTGGAAGGCACTCATTACTACCATCCTTTATAGAGACCCCTTACCTTCGAGCTCATTCCACACCTTGTGACAGAGGAAACTCAACATAGAGATAGCTCAAAGTCAAAGGACAACCATAATCAAATGTACACAAATAGTTGCAAATGAAGAGGAGGTAGAATAGTTAGAGAAAGGGGCTACCACAAGCAAGGCAACCATCGCTCCATGGAAGACCAAAGTTAAGTATCAAGTGAAGGCAACTCAACAAAGAGGAAGAAGTAGAGGCAAAGGAAGAGGTGGAGGAGGAAACAAAAATCACAAAAGGTATGATTTTCTATAATTATGTCAACCTAATCACATAGCCTCTAATTGTTGGTATAAGAGTGATAAATCTAATCAAAGTAAGCAAAACAACTATGCAAGAGTATTGAAAAAAAATGGAAGCAATGACCAAATGCTAGCTATGAAACATGGCCACACCAAAGGATAGGAGATTGACACAAAATGTTATATAGATTCAAGGTGCAACAATTACATGTCTTGTCAAGAGCAAGCATTCACCAAATTACAAGTTCCCAAAGGTAAATGATGTGTTGAAAAGGGTGACAACACGAAACATCCCATTGGGAAACATTAGATTGGGAAGTGAAAATGTAGCCAAGGTACTATCAGAGGTATTCTATGTTCCGTCAATCACAAAAATGTGATTTCAGTAGGTCAAATGGTAGAGACGGGTCATCTTCAATGAAAGAGGATGCTTCATTAGAAATACAAATGAAGGCAACAATCTTGTAGCTCAAGGAAGAAGAGAACGAAGGTTGTTTACCTTGTACATAGGGAAAAGAATAAGAGCCCCCTCTTTAAAAGCATAGAATATTGGTGAATATTTATGATACTTTTCATGAGAAATGTAGAAGTTTAGGTTCCTTAGGTTATGCCTCTTCAATATCAACATCTACATTTTCTACCCCTCTACACTAACAAGAGGGAGCCTAGCTTGTGGATATATGAGAAAATGAGGTAGCATGTATGACCTCCCTTCAATCCCATATCCTACATAGATCCCTCCCTCAAAAGTCCAAGAATGCATCCCCTTTAATCCCATTTGCATGTTCTATAGAGGATCAATGAAAAACTATAGAACTATCCCACATGAGTGTGAAAGAAAAACCATCCCGCATGAGTGGGAAAGAAAAACCCCCTAATGATCATTAAAATAACAAGAACTATCCCACATGAGTGTGAAAGAAAAACCATCCCGCATGAGTGGGAAAGAAAAACCCCCTAATGATCATTAAAATAACAAGACAAGGAGAAAATTGACTTGTTTACAAGTTCTTCTCTTCAATCTTGCATGAATGCAAAGAGAGAGAAGACTTAGAGGAGATCTCACTTGGGAGATCTCCCTTGATTTGCGGAGAAAAGGGAAGGGAGGGTGCCACTTTGTAGTTGAGCTCAAAATATATCGCATATGGGATAAATGAACATCCCAATGGTTCCATTTCATTAGCTCCATGAAAGAAAGACAAGGAAGGAGGAGAAGTCCTGGCCCGCAAATACACATGTATTTACAGCTATTTTGAAGAAAATCCATCATAGAAATTATATATAATTTATATGAGCGGGATAGTCGATCTTACATATTTCCTTATATTTTATAGTTTATTAGCCTACATTTTAAATGTCCAAGCTCTAAAGAATAACAATTTTTCTTAAAAATCCTTGAAAATTTTATATTGGGCTATAAATTTCCCCTAACATCTTCCTTGCTTGGATATCTCACCTCAAACATGCAAGGTGATGTATGTTATATTTGGAAATAATAAGATTGCTGAGCTTGATCTTTGGTTTTAGAGGATAGGTCATGTAAATGTGCCCAAGCTAAAGAATATGAGCAACTTTGAAATGGTAAGAGGCATACCAAGATTTGAAACAATTAATCTATGTGAGTTTTATGAAGCTTGCCATTTTGGAAAACAAACTAGGCAACCATTTAAAAGGGGTTCATATATAGCCTCAAATGTCTTGGATTTGATTCATAATGATGTGTGGGAACTCCCCAAGGAAGTCCCCATATGTGTACCTAGGGATTTTGTAAGTTTTATTGATGATCATTCAAGAGAATGTTGGATGTATTACATAAAAGAAAAATAAGATGTGTTTGACATGTTCCAAAAGTTTAGATCACAAGTTCAGAAGGAAATAAGTAGAATCATTAAATCACAAAGGTATGATGGTGAAGGAGAGTACTTCTCAAAGGTATTCTCTCAATACTTGGTGCATAATGGCATCAAAAGAAAATTTACATGAAGCTACACACCACAACAAAATGGGATACTTGAAAGGAAGAATAGGTAGATTGTAAAGGTACCTAGCTGTATGATAAATTAAATGAATATGTCATTATTGTCACTCTAGCACAATGTAAGTACCAATGCAAGGAGATACACCTCATAAATTGCAATCCGCAGAGACGTGAGGACTGGTATGAAGGTTGTGAGCAAGTGATGGCACAAGTGCGTGAGTGAGAAGCACACAAACATGCACACACATACACACATGCACACAAGGTAAGAGCAAAGAGTGAAACAATGGAAGGACTTCGATTACAAAAGTACTCTCTTACAAAAGCTCAAATCGCCAACAAGCTAACCTCAAAAATGAGCTCTCTAACCCTTTTTTATAGTTTTTTATGGTTTTGATCCTATCCAGACCTGGTGTCTGGCCTAGTTAAAAATTAGGTTCTAGGGCTTATTTGGGGGCTCAAACGGAGTCTAAAAATTATGAAAATTGGTAGGATGATACTTCGAATACTCCTCAAGCTTTAGGACTCATTGGCTTGAGTAAAATGGAGTTGCAAAAATGTGAAATGGTATTTACAATGGTTTTTAATGATAAAAATCACTATTTTTATAGGGATTTCTTCTAAAAAATTGACATGTTCTTCTTGGAGCTCCCTACTTGCTCCCTCTTCTTTCGTGTCCACTTCTTTGATGTGCTTCTATTCTTTGTCCTTGACCTTGAGCTTCAACACTCCCTCCCTCTCGAGTTTGCCGTCTGTGATAGACCCTTGTTGGAGTGGTTGTTCCATGTAGTACTTGAGAGGTAGTGTCCATGTAGCAGGGTCCGTTGTCTTTCATTTTGCCTCTACTATCCTTTGCAAGGTGTAGTCCCTTTGTATGTACTTCTTCCTTGTATTCCTACTTGATGGTGTCTTTGTGAGCTTTCAAAAATTGTGAGCTTCTCAAAAGAGGTTGTCAATGTTGATTGTGAGCAGCTCTTAGAGGTGGATTGCTTCCTTGCTCTTGTTGTTGTCACCTTGATGTCCTCTGGTGCTTTCAAAGATGGCTTTCATAGTTTTCATGCCAAGTTCTCGTGACCCATAATGAATTATGGGTAAGTGTGTTAGTGCATGGGTTGAAGAAAATATGTGCCTTGTGCACGGCCTTGTAATGTGGCCCTATGCATGCATACTTATGGAATGCATTAGAAGGAGTATGGTGCAAGAAATTGGGTCTTGAGCTAACTGCTCAAGGGTATGCTAACTAAGAGGTTTCCTAATCTATCATGGTTATAGTGTTTTCAAAGTGTGATTACCATGGTGAAAGGTCGATCGATGTTTATCTCTTCGTGTTGTACTCCCATCATGGTGATTGACCATTAGCTTGTCTTTTTGGTGATGGATGTCCTTGTTGATGGTTCGCTGATGAAATTCTTTGAGTGCCTGGTCCCGTTTCTTCTTCTCTCTTTCTCTTTTTTTTTTTCTCTCTCTCTCTCTCTCTTTTTTGGAACGGTTTCACAAAACAAGAAGAGGGTGGTTAGTATCAATAAAATGTTTCACATATGTCAAATGTGTCTCATGTGCTTGGGATTCTCAATGGTGTCTATGCACAACCATGTAATGTGGCCCCATATCAATGCATACTTTGGAAATGCATGACCTGAATGGTGCAAAAGATAGGGTTATGCCAAAGACACATGGTTTTTGCACGTCAAGGCTTCCGATGTTACTTGTCAACTTGATGCAACCTTTGTTTGGAGGTACCTAGTGGAGCTTAAATTGATGCAAGCAATCGATGGTTGAATGGTAACTGGTCATTCCTCCTTATAGGGACCCATTTTTAGAACTGTATGTGGCCGCATAGAGATCACTGTTGGCCTCCTCATCTTTGGATGGATTCTTAAATTTTGTATTCCTAGTGATTGATTTTTTTATTCTGTGGGGGCTACTTGTGCTTTTGGCTTCCAAACCCATACCCTTGTTGCTTCTCTTCTTACTATTGCCGAAGAGGTGAGTTTATCTTCTTCTAATCTTTACGCTTGGTTTGGACCCTTGCTTCTCCTTGGCTTCATAGTTGAGACTTTTTTCGTGTGGGGGAGCACAGGTTGTTGTGTATGTAAGATCATCTTGGGTACCCACGTGTAATTATCCTTGTTGAGCTTCAAATAATTTCTTTGGCACCCAAATTTGTCGGATACTTTGTGGTGGAAATTGTCCTAGTTGCGTGGTTCATCTTTTGGCATGATTTGCCTGCTTGGATGGGAATGGTTGCGATAGATCTGGTGGTTTCTCCTTTTTTTGTACCCAGATGTGTTTCATGCCTCGAACTACCTTCTTCTTGAATTCTCTTTTTCTATTTGATACAGCAGTTCTCTTGTATTGTTTTACTTGTCTCTTTGGTTGAATTGTTGTGACTGCAGTAGTCTTTGAAGGACAAGAGTGATTCATGTGCCTTTGAGATTGTTCTTCCATGATTGAGTCCTTCTTTGTTGAGACACATAAAACCTCTTCTTCGCTAAGATTAGGCCTTGAAGAACTAAGAGAATGTATGATAGTTGAATTTGTGAGCATGCAATTCTCTAATTCTAATGTAATGCATTGTTCATGTACCCAAACTTGAAGAAGTTGAATCCTTAGGTTTAAATTGACTACATGGTCATAGATCCAATCTTGGCCCAAGATAAGTGGTTTTGTAAGGTCCTCATCTTGACACACTAGCATTTTGACTTTCATTGGGACCCCTTGAAGGTAGATGGGAAGCTCCACCTTGCCCAAACAAGAGGTTTCCACACCTCCCAACCGTATGAGATAGGCTTCAATGGGATTGATGTTCCTATTTGCTACACCTGAATCAATCAACACTCTCATAGTCCTTACACACTTTCCTCGTCCTACCTCTATGGTCACAAAGGGATGTCAGTCGACTATTCGAGAAGCAATTGTACCTGATGTTTGACACATGGCCATGTGATATTGTGGAGCTTCAGGATAAACATCTAGGCCTAGTTCCCTTAACTTATTTCACCTAATGCACTCTCTGGCCTCTCCTTGTGCTTCTTCTCTAACTTGCAACTCTTCTTCTTTTTGCTTCTTAGTAGTGTTGAGTCGTGTTAGCATATCCTCTCTAAGAGGTTCTTGATATAACTTGACTCGATATCCACTAATGTAGTTTGGCAAGATGACACCTTCTAGAGTGGCCAATTGAACATCACTAATAGTGGAAATTCTATTAATGATCATGGGTCCATATCCTCGTTTCTCCAATTTTTGGGCATGTTGCATAAGCATATAAACCAGCACTATATCTCCTTCTTTCAATCCTTTATCCTTGATGTGTGCATCAAAGTATGCCTTTTTCTTTTCTTTGTAGCATAGATGCTTGCTGCTGCTCGTAGCCTCGTCTCACCTAAGCATTCTAGATCAAAGATCCTAGAGGACAACTCGTGTCCATTCCACTCATGCTCTTGTGCTAATTTTAATGTTGGGATTAGCAAGTCCAGTGGTAGCACAACATTCTGTCCAAAAGCCATCTGAAATGGAGTGGCATTGAGTACCATTTTGTAGGCAACTCTATAAGCCCAAACAACATGATGAAGCTATTTATCCCAATCAGAGCATTTATTAATTACCAGCTAGGTTGCATTATTCGTTATTAGACAATTCATTTATTCGTGAATAATTATGGAATTTTGCAATAAGCTCTTATTAATTGATCGAATTATTCGGTGACACATTAGCTTATTTGGACATGCCCGAATAGTTTTTGCATGGGGATTCGATATTTTTTTATCGAAAAGCTTTTGATCGAAAAATATTTTGATAAAAAAATTTTTTATCGAATAGATTTTATAAAATAGTAGAACTATACTCATTTTTTCATAAAAGCTACTTTGTTCTTTATGAACTTAAAGTGTCATAGAGAGAAAAAGGTACAAATTTTTGCTATATTAAATAATTGAAACTATTGTGATTGTTTGACTCAACATTGATTCTTACTTCACAATAGTATATGTATGTGAATTTAAGATCTATTATGATTGATTCTTACTCATTTTTCATAAAGGCTACTTTGTTCTTTACGAACTTAAAGTGTCATTGAGAGAACAAGGTATAATTTTTTGCTATAAATATTAAATAATTTAATCTATTGTGATTGTTTGACTCAGTATTGATTCTTACTTCACAATAGTATGTGTAAATGTATGTGCATATGATTATGAATTTAGAATCTATAGTGATTTTCTGGTACAACATTGATTCTTACTTCACCAGGATATGTGTAAGTGTATGTGCATATGATTAGGAATTTAAAATCTATTGTGATACATTAAATTTATTATTGAAAAATGTAGGTAGATTATGTTTGACTAAACATTGATTCTTACTTCATAATAGTATATGTATGTGTGTGTATGAGTATGTGTATGCATATGAGTGTATAATTGTGAATGAAAAATCTATTGTGATTGTCTGACTCTATTGATTCTTACTTCACAATAGTCTGTGTAAATGTATGTGCATATGATTAGAAATTTAGAATCTATTATGTTTGTCTCATACAACATTGATTCTTACTTCACAATAGTATATGTAAGATGTGCATATGGTTAGGAATTTAAAATCTATTGTGGTACATTAATTTTATTAGTAAAGATATAGGTAGATTATGTTTGACTCAACATTGATTCTTAATTCATAATAGTATATGTATGTGTGTGTATGCGTATATGTATGCATATGAATGTATAATGTGAATGGAAAATCTATTGGGATTGTCGGACTCAATGTTGATTCTTACTTCACAATAGTATGTGTAAGTGTATGTGCATATGATCAGGAATTTAAAATATATTGTGATTGTTTGACTCAATATTGATTCATATTTCACAATAGTATGTGTAAGTATATGTATGTGTAAACGTATATGTGTGTATGATTGAGAATTAAAATCTATTGTGATTATTTAACTCAACAATGATTTTTACTTCACAATAGTATGTGTAATTGTATATGGGTGTATGATTGAGGATTAAAGTCTATCGTAATTGTTTGACTCACCGTCTTCATAAAGAAATTTGCAAGCACTATGGGAAAGGGAAAAGAATGTTCATATGTGATTGTTTATCAAGAGGGTAAAACAGTCTCCACAATACAATGCAAATGTTGTGGGCATCATTATGTAGGAAATGCAACTCGAATAAAAGAGCATCTTTTTCGTGCAGGTAATAATGTGGCAGGATGCTCTAATCCAGATAGTGATATATGGGTACATTTTTGCAAGTTATGCAAATAAATGTAAATATCAATGTATCACATCAAAAAGATTCAAAAGCATGAGTAGTTCATAGCACTTTTGAAGTAGCCCAAGCATAGAGCAAGAATGAGTAGATGCATCGATGACAATAGAGGATCATCAGGATATTTCTACTCGTCTCTCAAAATGTTTTTGAGAATAACCAAGATACATGTACTCCATTTTCTCCAATGCATAAAAAAAGAGTGGAGTTGGTGAATGTAGTAAAAATGATGGATCTAATACTCTATCATCATGCTTTGTCCATAATAAATCCCAAAATACTATACATGTAGCTTTTGAAAAGCAAGATTGTCTCGAACTTCATCTTAAATGGTCTCAAGCATTCTTAGCATGTGGGATTCCTTTCAATGTTATTCATAATCCCATTTTCAAAGATGCCTTGATGTCAATTGCACGAAGAGGTTTCACCATGCCAAATTATAACAAAATGCGAACAGAGTATGTAGATAAAGTGGAAAAAAGTATTGAAGCTATTTTAAAGCAAACAATACTTGATTATGTACCCATGTATGGATGCACAATAGCATTGGATGGATGGACAAGTTGTCAAAAGAAACCATTGATTAATGTCATGGTTATATGTCCAAAAGAAAACATGTTTTTAGAAGCTGCTGATACTTCTTTTAAAGAGAAAAGTTCAGCTTTTCTTGTAAAGGTATATGAACATGCTATATCACACGTGGGTGGTCTAAAGAATGTGATTTTTGAAGTGCAGGAATTACAATTCAAAACAAGTATGAAGGCATTACTTGGGTCCCATGTGCAAAACATACATTAAATTTATTATTGAAAGATATAGGTAGATTATCTTTCATTAAACAAAGCTTATTAGATGAAAATCATGGATCTATGGCACATTGAAGCGGTTCAAAAGCATCCACCTCCTATTTGGTGGAAAGAGTATGGAGGTGAAGCAGTGGAGTTGCAACATATAGCTATGAAAGTGCTTTCAGTAGTAGTTTCAAGTGCTAGTTGTGAACATAATTGGAGTGCCTATGATTTTCTTAATTCAAAATGAAGAAATCGCTTAAGTGTATCATGTACTAATGATCTGGTATATGTGTTTTGTAATATGCATTTGTTACATGCTCTAACCAAGATAGCTTGTACAATCGCACAACAAACTTTTGGAGAAATTCAAACTCATGAAAGTTTAACAAATGATTCATGGAGTGATCATAATTTAGATGTAGATCACAATGATGGTTCAGACATGGAAGAAATAGATGACATGGTACGTATCATAGATGACGATATTCAAAATGAAGAAAATAAATTACTATGAGTACTATGATTATATTCAATTGCAAAATCGATGGTTTTATAATAGTCATGTCTTTGATTATAAAAAAAGCTTGCCTATTCAGTGTCTTCTTGATTCAATAACTCATTGACAATAAACCGATCAAAAGATGTCGATGCCTCTGAGAGTCTTCCATATTTGCTCTCATATGCATCCACAAAAATTTGTAAATTTTTCAATTGATTTTCTAGATCATCAATCCTCTTTTGTTGATCATCTATTGTTCTTCGTAATGTAGGAATTGTTAATCCTTCATTGTATAATTTTGCCTATGAAGACAAATCATGTATAAGATTATGTTCTTCAGGTAGCAAAATGTAGAGCCGCTTTCGAGGAAGAGGGCCTTTGTTTCTTTGATTATGAAATTCTGCTTGATTTTGAGGAAGACCCAAACTGATACCTACATTCTTCGGACCATCATCCCGATCTACACGTCGATGAAGAATATCTTGTACAAAAACCTTTTGAATGAAATAATGCTATTTGATTATTATTTGGTAATGATCTCTCAACTTGCACAAAGCATTGAAGTAGAGTTTCTGCTAATCCTTTATGTTGTAAGTCTGAAAGCTTTAAGGGTGTTGTTTCTTTTGCCCTTCCTATAACCCAAAAGACAACATCATGAACAAAATAATTTGGACATAGATTTTTTACTTCTTTCATTGACAATGTTTCTCCTTCTAATCCCTCTGGCTCTAAATCTTGATGGAATAAAAATGATAATCCTAATTGTGCAAATTGAGCATTCTGCTCAGATAAAATCCTTTGAGATTCAGTATGATCAAGATCATCATTCACATATGGCATTCTTGCCATGTTTTACTTTCAAATCTGTAGTTGGTACCATCCAACTTATCCTCAACAACCAACATATGGAATACATCACTGCTTTCAACCATTGCCGGTGACTAAAATACCTTGATGCAAAAAATTAATTGTATCTCAAAAAATTGAACAGAACTGCCTAGACAAATTCTACTAGACCTGTAGCAGACTTCGAGACGCTTATACTGGCAAATAGAAACTGGTATATACCTTTGGCACAAAAAGATGAAATAGATTGCACAAGCGCTATGATAGTGCATTCGGAGGCTGAAACAAGCTCAGATTGCGATTTCGGCACCATGCTCAGTATGCTCACCAAAATTTGTGTGATTATGAGATTGCAAATGGAGGAGTGTCGACGGCACCCTAGATGAAGCGACGACCTGCTCTGATACCAATTGTTGGAGTTAGACATCTGCGGAAACATGCGAACAACACAAGGAAGAAGAAGAAGCTTGGAGCACAACACACAATACTGAATGTATTACTAGAGAATGTACAAAGATAAGTAGCCCATTAGGGCAATAGGCATATATACAAGCCGGGGGAAAAAAACCCCCTAAAGAGGGAAAAAAGTGCCCCGACAGTCCTAGTGTGTTCACACACATCACTACCTAAATATATCAACAGTTTAAAGATATCCATGACAGATGGATTAAGACCATATTGAAAATGATATGTATTCATTTGAACTATCTAGATTAAATGATATAGATCCATTTGCATTAGTGGAGTAAATGTTATGGATTCATTTGAATTAAGTGGAGTAAATGGTGTGGTATCATTGAGTTAAGTGGATGAAATGAAGTGTAATCATTTGTAATATGTGAATTAAATGATGTGGATTTATTTGAATTATGTGGAGTAAATGAAGTGGTATGATTTGAGTTATGTGGATTAAATGTTGTGGATTCATTTAACATATATGAATTAAATATTGTGGATTCATTTGAATTATGTGGAGTAAATGGTGGTATCATTTGACTTAAATGGATGAAATGAAGTGTAATCATTTGGGTTAAGTGGGTGAAATGAAGTGTAATCATTTATAATATATGGATTAAATGACGTGGATTTATTTGAATTATGTGGAGTTTTAGATTAAATGTTGTGGATTCATTTAACATATGTGAATTAAATATTGTGGATTCATTTGAATTATGTGGAGTAAATGAAGTAGTATCATTTGAGTTAAATGGATGAAATGAAATGTAATAATTTGTATTAAGTGGAGTAAATGTTATGGTATCATTTGAGTTAAGTGGATGAAATAAAGTGTAATCATTTATAATATATGGATTAAATAATGTGAATTTATTTGAATTATGTGGAGTAAATGAAGTGGTATCATTTGAGATATGTGGATTAAATGTGTGAATTCATTTAACATATGTGAATTAAATATTGTGGATTCATTTGAATTATGTGGAGTAAATGAAGGGTAATCATTTGAGCTAAGTGGATGAAATGAAGTATAATCATTTGTATTATGTGAATTAAATGAAGTGGTATCATTTGAATTATGTGGATTGAATGAAGTGTTTACATTTGAGTTATATGGGTTGAATGAAGTGGATTCATTTGAGTTATATGGATTAAATGTTATGAATTCTCTTGAGATAAAATTAGTGTTTTTATGGGCTTATAGGATGCGTCATGTGTTGGTTGCAAAAGGACTATGTAACATTATGCAAGGTGTCGAAAAACGTCCTATCACACCTACAACTCTTACAATTGTAGGTACTGAAGCTGATGCAGAAGGTGTCAAAGATGATGATATTCTGCATATTCCTGTTCATGCTGCGGTTTCTGTTGCACCTACTGTAGAGCAGATTCGCTAGGATAGTAGAGATGCCCAGGCATATGCATTGATAGCTTTGTCTGTCAAACGTGCCATTATTCCTCACATTCGCTCTTCTAGAACAGCTAAGGATGCTTGGGATACACTTACCACATTGTACCAAGCTAGGAATGAAGCTCGTGTCCGTTACCTCCGAAAACAATTGGAGAGTGAGCACATGAATGAAGGTGATTCTATGGACAATTTCCTAATGAAGATCAAAGACTTGAAGGAATAGTTGATTTCTGCTGATGAGGTTATACCAGATAGCTCACTTGTGTAGACCATTCAGAATAGTCTTCCTGATTCATATCATAGTTTTGCTTCTGCTCTTCGATTGATGATGAAAGGAAATCCAAATGCCTTATCATTTGAGGAGTTAGTCTCGGTTCTCTTGCAGGAAGATCAGTCCAGGCAGAATAGGTCCATTATGCAAGTTGCAGATTAAGCTTTCCTGGCTAGTCAGAAGGGCAAAGGAAAATGGAACTCTTCAACTAGTAAGCAGAACTCTGCTAATTCTGCACACTCGAAGAAGGAAGATAAAGATGAGAAGAAATCAGAAAAACAGAAATTGTTTTGCAAGTACTGTAAAGGGAATCATCATATCATAAAGAACTATTCAAAGCTAGCTGCTAAAGAGGCAAAGAAGAAATAGGCTGAATGGTTGTTGCAGAGGCCTCTACACCAAAAACAGAGTCTACTAATCTTGTGCAGGAAGAAGAATAGGCGTTTACTATTGTCTGTAGTTTTGACCCATCTTCTCATGAGCAGTGCATGTCTGCAGTAGACTTAGATGTTTGGTATTTTGACAGCGGGGCAACTAAACATATTACCTTGCAGCGCAGTTTCTTCTCTTCACTTGAGCCTGCCCCTACAGGGAATACTATTACATGCACCAAAAACTCCTCTTATCCTATTATGGGAGTTGGTAAGATCATTTTGACTACTACTGATGGTAGTTCTTTCACTTTGTTAGATGCTTTATTTGTGCCACGGATCAAGAAGAACCTGTTATCAGTTTCTACATTAGCCAAGATTGGCTTGGTTTTGAAATTTGTTGATGACAGGTGTACAATTCATGATCTGTCAAATGGCGATGTGATTATTGCTTTTGGCATTTTATGTCGTGGGCTATATAAGCTCATAGAATATGAAAGATTTGTAAATGACTTGGCATGTGCAGTAAATGATTCTCAAGCTATGTCAGATGCAAAGCTTTGGCATGCACGCTTTGGTCATCTGAATTTTGCTAGTTTGCTATGCCTGCAGAAATCTGAAATGGTGTCCTCTTTGCCCAAACTTGAGGCACTTGGAAAACATGTTTGTGAAGGCTATATTTTGGGAAAAATGCAGCGTTTGTCCTTTCCAAAAGATGGTTCAGTTCGGGCTACTGAGAAATTGCAGCTTGTACATAGTGATGCCTGTGGTCCTATGCAGACACCTTCTTTTGGCAATTATCTTTACTTCGTGACTTTCATCGATGATTTTTCTAGGCATGCATGGGTATATCCATTGACGATAAAGTCCGAAGTGTTCATGTGCTTCAAACATTTTTTGGTTTTGGCTAAAATTCTGTCAGCATGTCAAATGGGCACCCTCTGTTGTGATCGAGGGGGGGGGGGATATATGTCTTCTGATTTAAATGCATTTTTGGCTGAACATGGGATAAAAAACCAGTGTACAGTGCCATATACACCTCAACAGAATGCAGTTGCTGAACAAAAGAACAGGTCACTCATGGAGATGGCGAGGTGTATGGTCAAGAATCAGGCTTTACCACATAGTTTCTGGCTTGAGGCTGTCATGTGTGTAGCATATGTACTGAACAGGTGTCCCACTAAAGCACTACAATCTATCACTCCATATGAGGCTTGGCATGATCGCAAGCCATTTGTTGCTTATCTGCATGTTTTTGGTTGTTTGGCATATGCATTAGTGCCTGAACAACATCGCAGAAAATTGGATGATAGAGCAGTAAAATGTATTTTTGTTGGGTACAGATCTAAAAATAAAAGCTATTGTCTGTATCATCCACAGACTAAACACATTCTGGTTAGCCGTGATGTTGTTTTTGTTGAAGATGCTATTCAACCATTGCTTTCATGTATTGAGGAGACATCTATTAGCTCAAAAGACATGTATGATGCTTTGCTACCTCTTTTTACAGGTGGACAGTCTAGTGATGGTCCCAATGAGGCAACTTCTCAGCATTTGCAGGTTTCATGTTATGATGCACATCATTCCATTTCTGATGCAGATTTACATGATGCACTAGTTGATGAGAGAGCTGATATTGAGCAGACAAAAATTATGCCAAAATGGCTGGTGCAGACTTTGTGTGACAACAAATTAGATGCACCTCTGTCATATCGTACTCGTTCAGGCTCTCGTAGTGCCTCCTTTACATCAGATTGCTATGCTATGGCTGCATCTAGTCTCTGTGATGAGAATGAGCCTATTTCGTTTGATGAAGCACAAAAGTCAAAAAATTGGATGGCTCCTATGCAATCTGAATATGATGCTATAATGAAGAATGGTACTTGGTCTTTATGTGACTTGCCTCCTAGCAAGAAGGCCATTGGCACTAAGTGGGTATACAAGCTGAAGCGTAAACCGGATGGTACAGTTGACAGGTATAAGGCTAGGCTTGTTGCAAAGGGTTATGCACAAGAAAGAGGCATTGATTTTGATGAGACCTTTGCACCTACATGCCGTATGACTACTGTTCGGAGCATCTCTGCACTTGCATCTCATCATGGTTGGAATGTACTCAGTTGGACATTAAAACAACATTTCTGAATGGTGACTTGCATGAAGAAGTGTATGTTTTTCAGCCTCGTGGCTTTGTGCAGAAAGGGCATGAAAACTAGGTGTGCAGGTTAAAGAAGGCATTATATGGTTTAAAGCAAGCACCACGTGCTTGGTATGAGAAGATACATGCCTATATGTTTGCACATGGTTTTGAGAACAGTCCAACTGAAAGCACCTTATATGTTAAGCGTGCTAATGATGTGCTTTTGATCATTGTTGTCTATGTTGATGACATGCTCCTCACTGGTCGTATTGAGAAGCATATTGCTAATTTTAAGGCTGATTTGCATGCCTTATTTGAGATGTCTGATTTGGGGCATTTGCATCACTATTTGGGCATTTAGTTTATGCAAGTTGATGGTGGAATGGCTTTGTGTGAAGCAAAATATATTGACACATTATTGTGGCGTTTTGGCCTTAAAGACTGTAAGCCTATTGCCACTCCTATGAAGACAGGTTTACGATTGAGTCTTCATGATGCTAGAGATGCATTTGATGTTGTTTTCTATCAACAGGCTGTTGGATGCTTGATTTACTTATGCATTACTTTGCGAGATATTCAATTTGCTGTCTCATAGATGAACAGGTTTATGCATTGCCCAAGAGTCAAGCATTGGCACGCAGTTAAGTCCATCTTTCACTATTTGCATGGTACTCGGCTACTTGGGTTGTTTTATCCCAAGGGGGGATCACTACCGCCAGATTTGCATGCTTTTTCTGACTCTGATTGGGCTGGTTGCTATGACACTCGTGTGTCCACTAGTGGTTTTTGCTTCCTGCTTGGTAGCTCATGTATATCTTGGTTGAGCAAGAAGCAGCCTACTATGGCCACTTCCAGTTGTGAGGCTGAGTATAGGGTAGCTTTCACAACGATTGTTGAGTGTGTGTGGCTCAGACGCCTTATGGCTGATTTGGGTGTTTGTTGCAGAGCAAAGAGGCACAAAACAAGAGCCCCAAAATTTTCAAATTAATGGGCATATGTTTCTTGCTCAAAATCCTAGAAACTTCCCTCAACACTATGTAAATGCACTAGAGGAGTCCTCTAGATGCATAATCCCAAACCATTGTAATATATATTTCTTGTACAATAGTAGGAAATTAGAGATTATCCAATAAAGTGCCGGTCACTTGTGTGAAAGGACCATTTTTTAGGGCACATGTATATAAGTCATTTGGTGACTCTTTGTAAAGAATTTTTGCCATTGTGAAGAAGGAGAGCTCCAAAATTTCAAAGTTGCTTCTTTCTTGCAGATTTTTGTATTCTCTATGATCTTTTCTGTGTGTGTGAAGCTTGGAATGTTTGTGTAGGACTATTGTCTACCACTCCCGATAACTTTTGAACTATTGTAGTGTGTACGTGAGCAAGTACAAGTTGTGGAGTGAGTGAAGGTGTTTCCTACCATTCACTATTTTGGCCATAACTTGAAGAACAATTTTCAAATTTGAGTGAAAATACCACCACTAGATGCGTCTCATTGAGAGCTTTGAAATGAATCTAATATTGCCCATATTCGGAGTTGGAAGTTGGGAGAGACATTCGAATTTGTGTTTACTACTGTAAGTGGTATCACGGCAGACACTTTGAGAGATTAAGTGAGCTGGAGAGGTAGTTTAGTCTTTTCTCTTGCAATTTAGGTGAACCACTTCATTTTCCATCACATGTGCATGTCCTCATACACTTGGTTAGGTTGGTTCTTTGGATTGATAATTCATCGTGTGTCAATCCACCACTATATGTACTTGTGTGGCAAATGAGATTTAGTCTCTTTGACACAAGTCCCTAAGACCTTGTGACTTAGGTACACATGTTTTTGGCGCCGTTACCGGGGAACACACTCAACCAAGGAGCTTTGGAGTGAAAGAATCGTACTTGTAGAAGGGAATTTGTTTAGTGGCAAGTAGCCAGACACTTCAGCACTTGTTACTTCACATCCCGAAGTTGTGTGTAATGAGTTTCTAGGTTTAGGGTTAGGAGGGAAGGAGAGAAGGAAGAGTTAGGATTAGATCACGAAGAGAAGTGGAGTAGGAGTAAGTTGAAAATACCAAGAAAAATACCAAAAAAAATTTCCAAGTTAGTGTAGGTTAGGCTTCAATCATCAGAAACTATAAAAGCCAAAAAAACTAGTTCATTTGACACTTGCTCAAAAAGTGGTATCGCCTGCAGATAGGGAACGGTATCGCTTGAGTGGTATCGCGTAGTACAAGCCCTCAAAGCTACCTAGTGAGCTCTAGACCTAAACAAGATATCTCCAAGGTAAGCTACATCAAGACTATAACCTCAGAAGCACTATAAAAATGCAATTACACATGATTAAATATGTTTTCGGTATCGCGGGGTGGGATTGAAGAAGAGTGAGAGAGAAACTAGGGTATCGCGAGGTGGGATTGAAGAAGAGTGATTAAATACGTTTTCGGTATTGCAGGGTGGGATAGAGGGTGAGGATTGAAGAAGAATGAGAGAGAAACTAGGGGGTGCAAAAATTTTTGTGTTTGAAATGATTTTGGCTGTAGTATCATGATCGGTTGAGTTTTGGTATCGTGATATCAAAATTGCCTAGTATCGCGATACTCACCGAAGTATCGTATCGTCGCATACCACTTGAGGTATCGCGATACCATTTTTTGGTATCATATCATCAAGTTGGTATCACGATTGCGATCTGTCAGTGGTATCGCATCGCGGTCCACTTGGTATCGTATCGTCCCAATCATAGTATGGTATCATCGATCGAGCGGTATCGTATCACGTGCAAATCTAGTATCGTATCATTGAATCTCTTAGTATCATATCGTGAACGAACTTTAGTATTGTATCGTGTTGAACGGGAGTATCATATCGCACAAAACTCAAGTATCATATCGTGCATTGTTGCGGTATCGTATCGCAATTGTGCACAGGTATCGTATCGTGAGGATACCTAGTATCGTATCGTGACAAATCTTAGTATCATATCGTGCACTGCAGTGGTATAGTATCATGCATTCAGGTGGTATCGTATCACTTGAGCACATAGTATCATATCGTGTAGAGCAGTGGTATCGTATCATGTGAAATGCAGTATCGTATCGCTCAGTTCTCTGGTATCATATCATCGATTGCCCAAGTATCGTATCGTCACTTGTAGTGGTATTGTATTGTCGACAAATTGGGATCGCCAAGTGCAGTATCGCCAGAGTGGTATCGTTAGTATTGTCCAAAACATTTTGAGCAATTTGAAGGGCAAAATTTGAGGTAATTGAGGGGATAATTAGGGAATAGAGAGGAACCAAAATAGCCCCAGGAGGATGGATGAACTTGAGGTCAGGAAGGGTGCTAAGTAGCCGGAGAAGTGTTATATCATCGGTAGGAAGTACAACTCAGGTGAGTCACCACCCTATCTATTCCGACACCTCTAGTGACTCGGAGGAGGAAACACCCATGGATTCAAAAGATATTCAAGGTATGGTCCCCAGGAGAAACTTTATGTCCATGGTGGAGAGGGAATATCGTTCCTCTCTGCAATATGTGTCTACTAATTCCCAGGAGATTCCCATCTACTTGGATGGTTTAAATAGATCAATTTCCAGGATGGTAACTTCCTTCGATTCCACAATCGTGCCTAGATCGGTTGTCAAGTATGAAGGAGGAGCATACATGGATAAGTTGGGTCACATCTACGTGGTGATAGAACACCCAGTTCAGATCAATGAGAGAGGGGAGTTAGAGGGATAGGAAAATTTAGGAAGACCGGACCCTGAAGAGTTGGTAACCACTCCCAGGGGCAAATCAGTAGTAAGTAGAATCTTGAAAGGGGATTTGATACCTCAAGATGATTACTTACTGGAGGTCTACTTGATCCATGGATCAGATTTATTACTCCAAAGTGACTCACCCGCACAAGGACAGGAAGAAAGCCCGATGACCTTCTACGAGTTAAAGGATCCTGAAGATGAGTCTAGAGTCACATACCTAGATAAGAACCAGAGGACGTATTGGCGTGTTGATGCCATAGATAGGGCTCGACTGAAGTATATGGGGTTGCCTGTATTCCCTCAGCGAGAGCATGCAACTACCTCTCAGAACCCCTTCGGAACACAATAGGATTCAGAGCATACCATGTCAGGACAAACAAGCCATCGGAGTGTTCCAAACCGAACCCATGTGCAATTCACAATGCTAGGACTACAAGCACACAATCAAACATACCCAGGATTAGGCAACCAATATCGGCCACCAGTGAGACCAAGACCACCACTAGGAGTGCAGCCTAAAATGCATCCAATCAGACCAAAAATTCTTGTAATGCCTAGACAACCAGAGCCCATAAGAAGATTGAGACCGATTCAAGTGGCTAAATGTATGAGAAATCATTATGACGGGTTGGGAGAAGCTTACAACCACATAGCTGAATTTAAACAAGTGTTAAGGGCTAAACAAATGGATGATTTCTTTGTGCAGTATGAGTCCTTCGGACTCACTCTCATAGGAACAACTTTAACATGGTTCCAACCACTAGACCCCAATCAGTCTGGAAATATTGACCAATTCTTT
This sequence comes from Ceratopteris richardii, assembly GCA_020310875.1. NCBI lineage: Eukaryota > Viridiplantae > Streptophyta > Polypodiopsida > Polypodiales > Pteridaceae > Ceratopteris > Ceratopteris richardii. The sequence continues at coordinate 80,482,479 of CM035414.1, forward strand.
CAAGAGTTCATAGGGGAATTCACCAAGAGAGGGATTAAACACAACTCTTCATCTTTAATCCATAGTTTTAAACAAAACCTAAATGAAACTGTGAAAACAGCTGCCCGAAGATTCAATCAGTATGTTGATAGATGCCCAATGGCAGAAAGACCTACACAACAAGAAATGATATCATTATTTTTGGATGGACTAATGAATGGAACCCTAAGAACTTTAGTCTATGTAAAGAGGCTACAGATGTTGAGTGAATGTCTTCAAGAGTGTATTGACCTAGAGGAAAAAGTAGTAGATGATCTCAAGGGCACAACCAGTCCTACAAAATTAGAAGACACGAGAAGCACAGTAACATCTAACTCAAGCAATGTAGAAGCGTTAGCAGAGCTTGTAGCCAAGAAGTTAGGAGTCCATGGACAAAGGAACTACCAACATCCACTAATGAGAGTACCCATTTTATGCAGATGTCGCCTATGTGGAGGAGATCACCCCACTCACCTGTGTGCACGAGGAGGAATAGGTGTGCCTCAAGCTTACCCTTATAATAGGCAACCACATAAAGGAACCGCTTTGTATTGCCACTTAGAACAGAAATACACCAACCACACCATGGAGAATTGCCCATTCAGTAGGCAGACACGACCTTTAAATCCATCTTAGTATCGGCCATATGGATACCCACCTAGAGAGCCAGGCAGGGAGATTCCCAGGTATAATCCCTATCTAGCACCACTAGGAGCACCTAGGCCATAAGAGCAAGGACAATATACACAACCTCAGCTAGTGTTAGGACCACAACCATCACTTCCTCATCATGTACTACCTGTCAAATATGCTCAACCAGAGGAAAACTTAGACAGAGCCATTGTGCCAGCATCGCCTGTGGCCAGTGCAGAATCAACGAACCCAGGATATGAGCAAACCCAAGGGGATTATTATCCCTACAACACTAGCCTGATTGAATACGAGCAAACATATGACCCGCAATACTATGGATATGAGGGATATGACAACGTCTATGGAACAGAGGTGGCAACACTAATGTACACCACACCTAAAGCACCTGTACCCGTAAGACCACCCATCAGATCACCTATGCCAAGAGGACCATGTTATAGATGTGGAGGAGACCACTTTATCAGAGAATGTACGAGACCATACAACCCACCATCCTGAAGAACCTGGGAAGGGTATTGTAACGACTATGGAAAGGAACATCTCTTTAGAGATTTCCCAAAAAATCCTAATAAGGCTCAAGACACTACACCTATCAACGTGATCGAAGTGATAGAATCGTCAGGAAGTGACAAGGAATACATAGTGCCATTGAAGGCAATCACACGGACACAAACGAAAGAGCAGGAAAAAATACGAGCAGACCCGGAGCAAGAAAAGAGTAAAATCGTAGAACTCAGGACACAAATAGTGGAAGACTTAGAAGACCCATGTGAGAGCACCGAAACATTAAAAGGTCAAAAATGGAAGGATAGGAGAGAAAAACTCAAGGAAAAATGGATGAAGAATAAAAACAAGGAAGACAAGAAGCACACGCGAGGCAACAAGAAACCTAAAGAACCTAAAGTTTAGGAAGAAATTTCCATTACACCACAAACTCGAGAGCCAGAAAAGCCAGGATCAATTCTATCCGACCCAAAATCAGACGATTTAGACATGTGGATGAAAGCTTACCAAGCTTGGACGGAACGTAGAGCAGCATGAAAAGCTTTACCCACAAGGAGAGTTAGAAAAGGAGAGGCTAGCGATATGTAGAAAACCCATAGAGATAGGTCAGACAACCCTAGAGAAGACTATCCTAGCCTTCCCTGAGACAAGAATACCTGAAAATCAATATTGGGATCACGTTAAGATCAAAGAGCAGAATCTAAAAGAGGGGACTAATGGGAAAGAATTGCCAAATACTCAGGACAAATCTATGTCCATAGTCCCGTATTTAGAATCTGGCTGGCCAAAAGCATTGTGGAATCGAATTCGAGAAGATCAATGGAAAAGGAATGGAGTGGCAAAACCTCCTTTTGAGGAGTTAGATGTGGAAGATTTTCAATCAACGCCCAACAAGGAAAAAATATATGAGGACTTTTCTAGATTAGACAGAAATAAGGAAGAGACCTAGAGCATTTTGACCCTACCAAACTACATGGGGGAATATGAGGAGTCCATAATCCTTCTTGCTCCCACAGTTCGAGGAAAAGAAGAGGGAATCTCAGATAAGTACTCACACAATCTGAAAGAACTTAAAAAGACCAAAGTACAATTCCAATTGACTGTGGAAGAATTACTTCGTGTTAAACCACAATGATGGAAGCAATTGGCAGGATAATTGGAGTTAAATAAGGAGAAGAACAAAAAGGAAAGCAAGGGAAATGAAAACCCATCTAACGTACAAATCCCAGTGGATAAGGTTGGAGAATTTAGCGAAGGAGATGAGGGTAACACGTCTACCTGTCACATACAATGGATACATGACCAAGGCCATACTAGACACAGGAGCAAGAGTAGGTATTGCCACCAAGGAGATTTGGGAGAAATGGGGAAGGCCTACCCTACGAACCACTCGTATGAAGCTTCAATTAGCGGATGGCCATGTTGAGAAGCCATTGGGAATGTTGGAAAAGATCAAATTAAGCACCTACAGAGTTGAATTTGAGCATACATTAGCTATCTGTCAATTTGGAAAAGCAAATAATTATGAGATGATATTAGGACAACCCTTCATGAGACAGCTTAGGATAGTGCAAGATTGGGGACGAGACTCATTATACCTTCAACATCAAGGGAACACTACCAAGATAAATTTGCATAGCTTTGCGTACCGAGATGTACCCCCACTACAATGGAACCCCATACATAAGGAAGAGGATGATTTGTCTATCCATAGTGCTGGATCAAGCCATCAATCTTGGATGCATGAGGATGCCCAATTATGGATGTGTAAAGAAGCCAAGAAAGAGGATAAGAAGGTGCAGTTATGGCCCATAGGACATCCAAATTATGGACCCGTAGAGGACCCAATGTACATGCCTCAAATCTTCCCTGACGAAGAATTCAAACTGCACGGTTGGATGGAGATTCTAGCAACCTTAGATGTATGCATGAATGAAGAAGTCTTGACTATGAATGAATGTGTGGATGAAGAAGGCTACGACGTAAATTTGTACATGGTAGTCCTACAGGAGGTTGAAGCGGGAGAAATATTGGAAAAAAAAATGGAAAGAAGAATACGAGAGCATAGAAATGGAACCAGAGTTTGATTCAGAGGAACTCTATCTAAAAGCCATTCAAGCAAAAGAATAGTGTGGAACAACAAAAGTGTTGGCAATAGAAGCAGCCCCTATGGCACCTCATCAAGAGGAAAGCAGGAGTAAGATTGAAGCAACCCCTAATCTTTTTTGAGGTACTGGAGCATTTCAAAAGATATGAAGTAGAAGAGAGAAAAATAGCTATTCAAATGCCTAAGAGAGAGGCAAGAGAAGGCGAGGCGTATGACAACAAGGAACAAACAAAAAGAATCATAGTGACTGTAGAACATGGAGAAGAAAGATGTACATACATAGGAAAAGATGTGTCAATGGAGGAGGAAGAAGAATTGATACGGTTGATCCGAGAATATCGAGATGTATTTGCTTGGACCTATAAGGATCTCAAGGGTGTGGAAGCCTCCATTTGTTCTCATAGAATACCAATGACATCGGAGGCAAAACCATCAAAACAACGCCCTTACACGTATAACGAGGTCTATGCTACAAAAATAAAAGAAGAAATAGACAAGCTATTAGCGGCTGGATTTTTTTATGAGATAGAACATACTGAATGGGTGTCACCATTAGTTATTGTACCTAAAAAGAACGGAAAACTAAGAGTATGCATTAATCTGAAGAAAGTCAATGCAGCCATGATCTGTGATAGCTACCCATTACCTATCACCGATCACCTTTTGGAAAGAGTTGCAGGAAAAGAAGTCTATAGCTTCTTAGATGGATTTTCTGGATACAACCAAGTAGCTATTGCTACTGAGGATCAACATAAGATCGCATTCGCTACTGAATGGGGGGTCTATGCTTTTAGAGTGATGCCTTTTGGACTCACTAACACCCCTGCTTCTTTCCAGAGGTTGATGTGTCATGTTTTCAAAGAATTCCTAAAGAAAAGTATGGAGGTGTATGTAGACGACCTATGTACATATTCAAATCGGTGACAAGAACACATTCCGGAATTGTGAAAAATATTTGATAAATGTCGACAATATAGAGTTTGCCTAAATCAGTCGGCAGATGAAGGAAAGTTGGATCATCCAATTGCCTATGCAAGTAGACAACTGAACCAGGCCAAGAGAAACTATACGACTACTGAGAGAGAAGGATTAGGAATGGTATACGCTATGAAGAAATTCAGACACTACCTCTTAGCGAATAAGTTTAAACTCTTCATAGATCATCAAGCCTTATTGTACTTAGTCAATAAGCCTTGCAACATGGGAAGACTTGTGAGATGGTTTCTATTATTAATGGAGTTTGACTTTGAAGTGATTGTAAAGAAGGGTAACATGCATGTAAGAGCAGATCATCTCTCTAGGTTAACACATGGCGAACCACCAAGTGGCATCCCAGACGATTTGCCAGACACTTATCTATTCAATTTGGAAATGTGTCCCAAGTGGGCAGAAAAGCTAATTCCAATACTCACTCATGGCCCACAACACTCAATTAATAAGGAGAGTAAAAAGGAAATTCTACAATCATGTAACTTACACATAATAGTAGAAAGTGTGTATCATAAGGAATCCAACTGAGTACTGTCGAGATGTGTAGAGGAAGGCGAACAAAAGAAGTTGATTGAACAAGCCCATGTAAAAAAATGGAGAATGCACAAAGGAACTCACAAAACTCTAAGGGAACTGAAATGGTTAGGAGTATACAAGCCTGATATGCCTAAGGATGTTCATGAATACGTCAGTAGTTGTCTGGAATGTCAAGAAACCACTCCAGATGACCATACATCTTTACCCTTCTCTACAATAGCACCCAACTGGAGCAGGACATTGGTGAAATTCCTAAAGTCATGAGAACATGAGGAAGGGATTAGCTTAGCAAGGAAACGAGCCCTAGAAGAAACAAGTAAGGACTACGTTATCATGGGAAAACAATTATTCAAGAGAGGGAAAGAGAATCACCTATGGTTGTGTGTGCATGAAGGAGAATACTTACCCATATTAGAAATGGCACATGCAGGTGCCGTAGGAGGACACTTCTCAGGCGAGAGAACTGGAAAAATGATCCTCTTTGTAGGCTTGTGGTGGCCAACTCTACATATGGATGCTGACACCTATGTACGAAGTTGCGAGACTTGCCAAAGAGCTAAATATTCGATTAGACGAGATGACATGCCATTAAGACCCATGGTTTGCGCTAGAGAATTTTCCAAATGGGGTACTGATTTTATAGGACCCATTAACCCACCAGCCAAAGGGTCACATGCCGAATACATAATAGTAGCTACAGATTACTTGACTAAATGGGTAGAGGCAAAGGCTACTAGGAAAAATGATGCTGAGACCATAGCTAAGTTTCTTTTTGAGCACATCTTCACTCGCTTTGGATTACCAATCGAGATTGTAAGTGATCGAGGAACGCATTTCATTAATGAAGTAATAAAGTCCTTAATGAAGGAATTCTTAGTGAACCATAAAAAATCAGCCCCTTATCACCCTCAAGCCAACGGGCAAGCTGAAAATTACAATAAGGTGTTATGCACTATATTGACAAAGATAGTCAATAGTGGAAGGTCGGATTGGGAGAAACAATTGCATCATGCAATTGGGCCTTCCGTGTCACCTACAAGACTTCCATTGGAACTACCCCATTCAATCTACTATATGGACAGAACGCAATCTTGCCAATCAACTTTTTAGTGCCAACTTGAGAGTAGCCCAATAGTATGAATGGACGGGGCATGAATTATCCAAGCAACTGGATCAAATTGAGAAGCTACATGAGACTAGGATACAAGCCATTGCAGGAATTTATGCGGCCAAGAGAAGACAAAAGGCATATTATGATGCGCACATAAAAGACAAAGGACTAAAAGAAGGAGATTTAGTTTTGGTCTACACCTTGAAGCAACATGCCAAGAAGCTACGAAAGCGCGGATACGGACCTCTAATAATCAATAGGATTTCCACTAGTGGAGCGGTTAATCTAGCTACTCTGGATGGAGATGTCCTACCTAATTACATAAGTGGTTGTCGAGTAAAACGTTACATGGAGCCATTGATGAACCAAATGTTGCCTCGACTCGTAGGTGCACAAAATAGGAAAAGAGAGGATTAGAGAGGAGGCGAGGCAAGAGGCCCTAGACCGTATCAAGAAACGGAAAGAGTGGATAAGACAATGGGATGAACGATATCTACAAGGGGAAGAGCCTATCCCCATGGCCAACTATCAAGATTATAAGTCCAACACCAACAATATCAGCAAGTCCCAACCTTACTTGAACCTAGCAATTGGAACAACATAGTACCAGCTAATAGATGCCTTGATAGACTCAGGAGCAGCACTGAGTTGCATACAAAGTACAGTCATTAAGAAGCTCCAAACGAACATATCACCTACTAGAGCACACATGACGGGTGTGGGAGGTCAAGTCATAGAATGCATTGGAGAAGTTACAGTATCCCTCCACCTAGGAAATTCCACTATGGAACAACGAGTCTTAGTATGTAAAGACGAGGAATTGATGGAGAACCTGATCCTAGGCCAAGATTGGATCATTGAGAAGGAAGTAAGCATTCACCTAGCTCAAGGATATATATCAGCCACAATAGGGCACAAAGAGATCTTTAGTCTATTAGAAGAAAGACACAGTCAAAAAAGTATCATGAAACCATCAAGTCTGACAAAGAACCCCTAGCCAAAACAGTAGAAGACTCACCAATCAAAAAAGTAATCAAGAAGTCTATCGAGAAAGAAGAGATTACCACTGCCAACACGTCAGTTGTTGAAGTGGATTTATCCCACACAAACAACGAATCAAAGAAAGTCGGTGAGGACAGATCTGTTTGAAGCAGGCCGGTAGGTACTTTATGCGGGCATGCCATGCATAAACAACATTAATAGAGGGCGTTGTGCTCATGTCATAAACAAGATCCTGATTGCCTTCATTAAATCCGAGCGCAGAGAGGTGAGGTTCCTTAACATTCTTGAAGGTCCGGAAGGTGACTATCATGAGTTCAAAAATTTTAAGACACATCTGTGTCATGACATCTGGTACGTTTTTGAACCTGACACCCCAATGCCGAATTGTCGATATCATATACCCTACGGTAGGTTGACCTTTAGGTGGTGCTAAGTAGACATAGTTGAGCCACTTCTCGCAGCCTTTGGTTGTCAGCACCATCTTTGTGTATTCCGGCCACGACCTTCTTCGGAAAACAGGACAGTAGCAGGGATTGTACTTGATATACAGGGGCATGTTATTCCATGTGCGATTCATTTCCGGGTAGGTTTCAAGCAGTCAAATTCTCCAAGTCGGTTGGCGAATATTTCCCTGCTTGGCACTTTCTGGGATGTCGTCTGGTGCAAACTGTGTGGCAGAGGTTGGTTCCCGTGAGGTGTGGTGCTTGATCTCAGCATTATAGTCCGCCATTAAGACACAAAAAGGAACATACAAGTCGTCGAAGGTGCCGATCCACCTGTGATGAGAGAGGTTCCTAAAATAGTCCGATTTTATGACCACCTCTTCCAAGCATGACATCAATGCTATTTGGACTGCCACCCTATCATCATGTGGTGTGGCCACCTTTTCCAATTTCTGCATCCATTCAGGAGCCTCTATTTCAAGGGTGTCCATGCCCTCATCTGTTTGCTTGCCTCCAGGTGCTGGCATCGGAACGTACGGTTCCTCAAAGGTTTCCTCTACTTCGATGGGTACGAGGTCTTCAGGTTCTGGTTCCACCAAGGGGGAGGGTTGGCGTTCATACACAAGCACTTTCTTTTGTAATTCTTCGAGCTGTGCTTTGAGCGCTGCTACTTTGTCAGTTGTGTCAGCTGTGGTTGGGACCTCTTTGGGTGGTGCTGGTTGAGCTGCCAATTGCCTTCGTAGTTCGTCTCTTTCCTTTTCTAAGGCTGCATGGGCTTTGAGGAGATCAGCATGGGTTTCCAATATGATTTGCATATTGTCCGAGGGAATGGCCTTAAACCTCTCCGGGTCAATTTCTTGTGGGGAACCGTCCATGGCTACTTCCAAGTTCTCTTCGTTTTGTGTCTGAAGCCGTCTATTTTCTTCTAGGGCTGCAGACATATGTTTCCGTAATAGAGCCATGTTGCGGCGGAGCTTGAGGTTCTCTGTGATTTGGGAGTGTAGCAGATCATCCATTTGTTGTCTTTCTTCGGCATCTGGCTGCGGTGGATTTGCCACTAATTGCTCGTGTTGTTCTTGTAATGCACTAAACTGCTGTTGTAATTGTTTCTTCTCTTGCTCTAAGTCAATGAATCTTCCTTGTAATGCTTCATGACTCCTGAACAAACTTGTATGCTGAGCATCGAGGTGCTGATAGTGTTGTTGTAACTGAGACATGCACTGATACATGTTATTAAATACATTATTAATGGGGGTGGATGCAGTAAGGGTGTTCAATGCAGAGGGAAAGGGAAAGGGGAAGGGAAGTGTGAATGCGGTGCTGGAAAGTGGTGAAGTGGGTGGTGGGGGAATGGGAGATTGTGGCCGTATGGGGGGAGGGAGAGGTGCAGTGGAGGGTGAAATGTCCATAAAATCCATGGTGGAAGTAGCAGTGGGAGTGATTGTGAATAGTGGAATGGTGGGTGCAGTGATTGTGGTGAATGTTTACAGTGGTGTGTGCAGTTGTGAATGTGAACTGCCCGAAAGTGTGAGTGGGGGAATGGGGATGTCAGTAACTACCATTAGGATTACAGTGTTAGTGGAGGTGTATACACGGGAGGTGTTGAGAGGGTGTGTGGGTTGATTGGCGGTTTGTGCTTCAGTCATGGCGGTGGACTCGGAGGCGGTAACGGTGGTTGTTACATTGGTAAGGGGAGGTGAATGTGGTGGAGTGGGAGGCGGGGGTGGCAAGGGGGGTGATGGGGGTGGGCTGGACACATGGGCTTCCTCGGTGTCGTGAGCGGTGTGTGCAGTGCCCGTGGTTGTGGGGGTGCCTTGTGGTCCTGATCCTAATACATTCATTTGTTTCCCTATTCGTGGGGGACGTCTTCCGTATCTTCTTTCCATTCTGCGTGATTGTGCCAGGGCCGTCTGCACTGCCTCAGGTACTCCTAAGGCATCAGAGATCATATCCAGTGTGGCACGATACTGTTCGTCAACTCCTTCCTCCTCAAGGATTTGGTGCATGATAGCCTTTCCTGCTACAAGGGATAACTTATGTTGTTGTTGGACCCTGTTGATGGTATCGTAGAGCTTTTTCAACTCCTTTGTATATGCTGGGGCACCCTCTAGCTCCTGTATAACTTCTTGCTCATAGTCATGCGCCTCCTCATCAGAAAATCCTTCCTGTTCATCCTCTTGGCCTTCTTCTTCTTCATCCTCCAATTCCACCACTTCTGGTTGTCTTGGCTGGGGTTGTTCTGTGGCCGTTTGTTGTCCACTACCCTGCTCTGCTTCGACTTCCGCATTAACAGCTTCAATGATTCTGGCAACTTCTTCATCCGTTAGATCTTCCAAAGTGAATCCGTGAGGAAATTCCAGATCAGTAGGTACTGGTGGAAACACAAGGTTAGGGCCATCTGTGCTGTGCCTGGGTAACCTGATAGTAAATGGTTGTACCCGTCTGGGAAGCCTTGGAGTTGTTTCAGGTGTTAGGGTTGCACCATAGGCTTGTGCACAAGGCATCTGGACGGTGCCTCTCATCTTCTTTGAGGGAGGCCCTGCGGCTGACAGTCTGCGTTGAAACTCCTGTGCTCCGGTCCAAATGAGAGCCCTTTGCACCGGTACATCATATGCGAGACATCTATACACAATTCTGGTAAGCGCACAGCAACCATACAGTAGAGATTTTTGTTTCTTATACCACCTTTGATGAGCCAAATGAATCTGGTCGATAATCCAGTGGGGCATATTGATTGTCAAATCAAAGGCATCTGCTAAGTAGAGGCTAAACCAGATCTTCTTGGGAGGCATTGTGAACCTTTCCTACGCGGGGAATGCGAAATGTTGCATGACCATGCGTAAATGAACGGCGATCGTAGGTGTCATCGCGACCATGTCCTTTAACTTCGTCAAATTCCTGTTCTTCATATTATCGGGGACCATTGTCTCTTTCTCCGTAGGAATGTGCATACTTTTCATGTCGAGAGCTTCTCTTACCAAGTTGATAGTCAAGCGGAAACGCTTCAGCTCGTTGCCCCTTGTGAGTGATGGGAGTACAAAGGAGCTGTATCCTTTTTTGTCTTTGCTTGGAGTGAGGGTGCTAATCAAGTATGAGCACCTTAGAAAATCGGGCTTTGGTAGTTGGAACTTGAAATAATCATAGAGCCCAGCCTTCTTCCATATCGGCTTCAGTCCTTCGTTATTCTGTAGCTTTTCAAACTCCCTGGTAAAGAAGTGGTATCTGCCCCAACGTCCGTTGAATTCTACCTCGGACTCCCACATGTATGTGCCTTCACCCAGAGGTCCCGCAACGTCACTGAACCAGTGTGAGGTTTTGCCCACCGGCATTGTGTGACCCTATGGAGGATTCTAAATCGGTATGGCATGTAATGCCCTTAATGCCGCTGGTCTTTCCTTTAATTCCTCCTCGACCGGAAGGCTTTCGATGTCCACCACTTGGGGGCTGGTGCCTGCCTGGGAGCTAGTTCCTACCGTATCTGCCATGTTACTTCTTGCTGCCTGTCTCTGTGAGAATATACAAACATGTGTTAACATTGTACAGGACAAGGGAGAACCGTTGTTGTTCCCATTACAACATTAACATGAGGGTCGGGAGCGAATAATGGGTTAGTAAGTGCTCGGTGCGAGTGTGTGTGTGGTTAGGAGTTCGATAGACCTAAGAGCTAAGTGGAATGATGTAGTGTGATAGTGATGTGGTTAGTAGGTTGTCATGGATTTACAAATGGGGTCCGGGGGTTTGTTACCCGTCTTGGGCTGCCAAATGCAGTGGATGGGTTTTGCTCTTGGTTTCGTAGAGACTCTCGAGAGCTTTATAGGTGAGTCGGCTTGAAAATGAGGCCTTTTAGGGACCCATTTACCAGTGATTCTGTTCGTGCTCATGGACCTTAGTGTGTTCCTGAGTGTTGAAAACGAGTGGATGCCGGCTGTGCGAGTGAATGGATCATGCTGTCTAGGGTGTGGCCTTGGTGTAGCTATTTGAGCCCGCAAACAAGTCTTAGGCACCCAAATTTGTCTTGATTGTGGGCTAGCCTTCATCGACTTCTTGGGCACCCAAATAGACTTCACGTTAGCAGAAGAACTTCTGAAAGACTTCTTATTAGTGTCGTGTTGTTGGTTACTAATAAGAGGCTTTGCCCGTGTGGTTGGCTTGAGTGCAACCGGGTGTTCGCCTTTCCGCACCCACACTTGTTTCACTAGCTGAGACATTTTGCTGCGCAGGTACTTTTGATCTCCGACATAGGTAGTACTCTGCTTCTTCTGCCTTTGATCCACCTTTGGTTGCTGCCTCCCTCTGGCCTTTGGAAAAGAAGGGAGTTCCGTTGTGGTTCTGACTCCTTTTTTGAGATCTTCATTCTTCTGCATCACATAGCCTTGGACAAGAACAACATGGTCAACTTCATGTGCACCCCTGGAGGGACCAGGAGTCTGTGCCTTTCCTAGTTCCTTGAGTGCTCCATTATTTAACTCCATAGTAATTCTAGTCTGCTTCACCCATACCTGAAGAAGTCCACTTCTTAGGTTTAAGTTGACTGCTTGGTCATAAATCCAGTCTTGACCCAAGACAAGAGGTTCAGTGAGGTCCTCATCTTGACATACTAGCACTTTAACTGTCATTGCCTCATCATGAATATAGAGGGGAAGTTCCACCTCGCCCATGCAAGGGGTTTCCACGCCTCCCAATCCTATGAGATATGCTTCCACAGGATTGACATTTAATTGCAACTCTTGACAGTAAGACAATTTAACAGCACTAGTGGCTGCACCTGAGTCAATCAAGGCTCTTACAGTCCTTGCACTCTTTCCTTGTCCTATATCTAAGGTTATGAAAGGACGTCGATCAGTTATCCTATGTGAGCTAACACCTGAAACTTCACACATAGCCACGTCATATCCTTGATCTGCATATGCATCTTGCCTAGGGTGCTCTCTACCTTGTCTTCTTAATTTCATTCTCCGGATGCGCTCTAGGGCTTCTGCTTGAGCTTCTTCTCGAATTCGCTTTTCTTCCTCTTTACGTTGCTTAGCAGTATTGAGTCGACTTAGCATTTCCTCTGTGAGAGGTTCCTGATACAACTTGACTCTGCATCCGCTAATATAGTTTGGGAGAACATCACCCTCTAAAGTGGCTAGTTGTACTGCTCCACTCGTGGAGATCCTATTGATGATCATAGGTCCGTAGCCTCTCTTTTCTAGATTCCTTGCATGTTGTTTCAATGTGTAGACTAAAACTAGATCTCCTGCTTTCAAGCCCTTATCCTTCACATGGGCATCAAAGTATGCCTTCTGTCTCTTCTTAGCTGCATATATCCCTGCAGCTACTCTCAGTCTTGTTTCTCCTAATCGTTCAAGGTCAAAAAGTCTAGAGGAGAGTTCATGACCCGTCCATTCGTGCTCTTGTGCTACCTTCAATGTAGGTATTAAGAAGTCCAAAGGTAGCACGGCGTTTTGGCCAAATACCATCTGAAAGGGGGTGGCTTGGAGTACCATTTTGTAGGCGACTCGGTATGCCCAAACAGCATGGTGTAGCTGTTTGTCCCAATCAGAGCGTTTATTATTCACGAGCTTGGTCAACACATTGCACAGAATCTTGTTTGTGCTTTCGGCTTGCCCATTAGCTTGTGGGTGGTAGGGGGCAGACTTCTTATGAACTACCACGAATTCTTGGAGTAGATTTTCAATCACTTCGTTCAAGAAGTGAGTGCCTCTATCACTTACAAGCTCTATAGGTAGCCCATATCTTGTGAATACATTCTCAAACAAGAATTTAGCAGTTGTTTGAGCATCGTTCTTCGTTGTGGCTTTTACCTCTACCCACTTAGTTAGATAGTCTGTTGCAACAATGATGTATTCTGCATGAGAACCCTTAGCTGGGGGATTAATAGGACCTACGAAGTCTATTCCCCACTTAGAGAATGCACGTCCACCCATCATAGGTTTCAGTGGCATCTCATCTTTGCGTATAGGATACTGAGTTCGCTGACAGACATCACACCGTTTCACATAGGTATGTGCATCCATGTGAAGGGTCGGCCACCAGAAGCCCGCAAATAGTATTGCCTTGATCACCCGATCTGGTCCAAAGTGTCCTCCTGCTACACCTTGGTGAGCAGTGTCCAAGATCTTGAGATACTCACTCTCATGGACACATAGTCTCAGGTAACCGTCTTTACCACGTTTGTATAGATTATCACCAATAAGTGAGTAATCCTGGGCTTCTTGTTCTAAACTTCTTTTCCTCGCCAGAGTCATGTCTGGAGGGAATGTTTTCGTCCTTAGGAAGGATACTAGTGGTTCACTCCAATCTGGCACAATGGACACTTGATAAAGAGTGGCATGTTCCATCGGTGGTTTAGTGCGACAGATTGGGCATTCTTTGCACAACCTTTGGACATCCGCTTCCATAGTTGGCCAATGTACTCCGAGTCTCCTTAGCGTCTGTAAGGTTCGTTGCTTTGAGTAGTGTTGCTCTAATGCACCTACATGTGCTAAATGCAATCATTTAGCGTACTCATCCTCTTCCACACAACAAGCCAAGATCCCTTGATCCGTGTGCTTGTACATGCTTCCTGCCATGATGTGGTACTTTTGGGCTTTCACAACCTCTCTATTCTGTGTGTTTACTACTGGATGGTTAGGCCCGTATGTCAATACTGGCACTAATGGCTTAGCCCACTGCGGTACCACTTCCAAGTTAAACAAGTAAGCATCAGGAAGGTCATCTGATACTCCTTGTGGGGCTTCTCCAGATGTGAGCCTAGAAAGATGATCAGCTCTCAAATGAGTCCTCCCTTTCCTTACCACAACCTCGAAATCATATTCCATTAGTAAGAGAAACCATCTTACTAATCTTCCTGTATTGCATGGCTTGTTCATGTGATATAACAAAGCTTGGTGATCAGTAAAAAATTTAAACTTATTTGCAAGCAAATAGTGTCTGAATTTCTTGACTACGTATACCATGCCTAAGCCTTCTCTCTCTGTAGTGGTATAATTTCGTTCAGCTGCATTCAATTGTCTACTGGCATAGGCAATTGGAAGATCCATATTACCTTCACCAGTAGGTTGAGCAAGCACGCACCCAATAGCATAATTGGATGCATCCACGTGAACATGGAATGGCTTATTCCAATCTGGTGTGGTCAAGATTGGTGCTGAACATAATCATCGTTTAAGCTCATTGAAGGAATTCTTACATTCCTCAGTCCACTCAAAGTTTGTCAGAAGTCCGTACATTGGCTTTGCAATGACAGCATACATGTGAATGAACCGGCGGTAGTAACCACAATGCCCCATGAAGGCTTGTACTTCCTTGACATTCCTTGGCCTAGGTAGCTCTGCTATGGCTCTCACTTTCTCTTCGTCAGTGGATATGCCATTCTTTGACACTATGTGTCCTAGAATCTTGCCTTGCCTGACCATAAAGACACACTTTTCTGGGTTTAGGCACACTTGATATTCTCTACATTTGTCAAAGATTTGTCTGAGTTCAGGAATATGGGTTTGTCTAATGTTGGAATGAGCACAAAGATCATCAACATAGACTTCTAAGTTCTTCCTCAGGAACTCTTTAAATACATGGCACATTAGTCTCTGGAAGGTGGCTGGTGCATTGGTAAGCCCAAATGGCATTACACGAAAGGCAAATATACCCCACTCTGTGGCAAAAGCTGTCTTATGCTGATCTTCTGGAGCTATGGCTACTTGATTGTAGCCCGAAAATCCATCGAGGAAGCTGTACACTTCCTTACCTGCTACTCTTTCTAAGAGATGTTCTGTGATGGGAAGCGGATAGTTATCTCGAATTGTGGCTGCATTGACCTTCTTCAAGTTAATGCATACATGCAGCTTGCCATTCTTCTTGGGCACCACTACGATGGGGGATACCCACTCAGTGTGCTCAATTTCATAGATAAATCCAGCTTCGACCAGTCTATCTATCTCCTCTTTGATCTTAGCAGCGTAATTATCGTTATATGTGTAGGGCTTTTGCTTAGAGGGTTTGGCATCTGAAGTCATGGGGATGGTGTGTGAGCATATGTTAGGGTCCACACCCTTCAAATCCTTGTAACTCCAAGCGAACACATCTCTGTATTCTCTTAGCAAGGCAATTGACGCATGCTCCTCTTCCTCTGTTAGGTCATGGCCTATGTACGTGCATCTCTCCTCTCCTTCTTCTAGGGCCACTACTATTTTCTTGGTGGTTTCTTTGTTATCATAGGCCTCTCCTGATTGCGCCTCTCGTTTAGGCATTCTTATCATGACTCTCCTGTCGTCTATCTCATACTTCTTAAAATTTTCTGGGACCTCAAACAAGGATTCTTCCTCTTCTGGTGAGACTTCTTTCTTCTTTCGTTTCTTTCCTTCTTCCTTCGGTGTCACATGTGTGGCTAATCTTACATCATTTGTAAGCTCTCCATGCCTCTGGGGTTGAAATTCTACTTCATGGAAGTATTCTTCATCTGATGCAAACGGTGGGTCCATAATGATTGACTCTAGATCGGAGTCACTTGCATCCTCAAATGCATCAGGGCTAGGTTCACACTCTTCTAACACTGCCTCTCCCATGATTGGCCCTATGGAGAAGACTGAAATGTCATAGCCATCCTCATCTCAGTGAGGTGTCCATTGTTCCTCATTGATGGCTACATCCATGGTTGCTAAAATTTCTGCCCAGCCGTGAGGTTCAAACTCTTCGTCTGGAAAAACTACAGGTGCATAGGCTGGGTCTTGGATTGATCTATGTGTTTCTTTTGCACCTATCTCTCTGGCTTCTTCTCTCTTCTCTTCTTCTACTACTACTTTGCACATCCATAAGTGGGTGTCTTCATGAATCCATGAGGATCCTGATCCTATGGAATGCACCGATTCTGTATCATCTTTGGCTCTATGGATGGGATTCCATTGGATAGGAGGGACATCTCTATGAGAGTAATCTTTGAGATTTACTTTGGTTGTAACACCTAAGTGTTGCAAATACAAGGAGTTGGTTCCCCAGTCCTGTACCACTTGCAATTGTCGCATAAATGGTCTTCCCAAAATCATCTCATAGGCATGATTTTTGCTGAAGTCACATATGGCAAATGTGTGCTCAAACTCGACACCACAGGTGGTGAGAGTTATTCCTTCTAACAATCCTAGGGGTCTCTCTATGTGACCATCGGCCATCTGCAATTTCATCCTCGTGGGCCTGAGTGCTGGCTTGCCCCAACGCTTCCATAGGGAAGTGGTGGCAATTGCAACTCCTGCACCTGAGTCCAAAATTGCCTTGGTGGTGTACTCCTGGTAGGTAATGGGAAGATAGGTGTTCCCTTCTTCACCTTCACACATATCTCCTATCTTATCCAAGGGTATCTCTGGCACCGTCCTATGTGATCCTACCTGGGAATGAGGTTTCACTATTGCTGGTACTTGTTTGGCTACATGTTTCCATGATTCAGGTCTAACCTTGAGTAGCTCTTCTAACTTGAGATTGCACTGCACTTTAGTGTTTTTCACTACCTCTGTGTTCCTAGGTAAGACTGAGTCCTCATTCCGTACCATGACCGTGGGTGCTCTCATACAAGTAGACTTAGCTTCCCATGGGCCTGTGAAGTGAGGTAATTCTTGTAGAGAGTTAGACTCAAAGTCTAATCTTTCTTGAGATTGGGTGCTCTCCTGCTCCTCATAAATGGATGGGATGTCTTGTGGGAATTGGTCATGTGCATCATCCACAAGTTCAATAGGAGGAGGGACTTCACTCTCTTTAGCCCATTTGTCTTCTTGAATCTCACGTAGGAATTCTGGTGTGAACCGATTCATAGAAGATGACGTGTCTGGCTCCGTAGAGTTAGGCACATAGGCTTCAGGCACATAGGCTTCCTGAGCAGGAATGCTTAATCTTTCACTTGCCTTGTCCTTGCATTGAGAGGCGGGTTCCTTTTTTGATTGTGCAATCAGCTTCTCTATTCTTTCTAACAGTCCCTCAAAGTGCAACTGTGTCTTCGCTGAACTAGAGATGTTAAATAGGCGGCTGGCCTCAAACATGGTCTGAGCCAATTCCACCATCTTGGCACAAATCTTGGTTCACTCTAACTCTAGTTCCGCTCTAGGGTAACACTTTTCATGGTCAGTTACGTTTGGCCCTTCTTGGATTCTGGCCTGATATGCTTTAAGCATCATATTAAGGTCCTCGGGAGTGGGATCTGCTAGGACTGATCCTACTCTAGGGGGTGGTGGGATTTGATGAGGCGGTGGGGAAGGTGGTGGTACGGATGGAGTTGGGAGTGGTGGAGGCGGGGTAATGTGAGAGGGAGGTTGAGATGTGAGTTCAGTTATCCTGGCTTTGGTTTCTCTTATGCTTTCCTCAAGTTCACTCATCTTTTTAGCCCATTGTCTTTTCATTCTTTCCCTACTATCTTTCCACGCTCTAGTCCTCTTCTTTGTCGTACTCTCTATTTCACTAACTTCTAGGCTTTTTTCCTGACCCACACCCTGGTTTTGCTGCAGTGCTTGGGCTCTAGTGATTACTTGTACTGGTGCAGTGGAAGTCACGCTCCCTATGGAGTCTACCACTAACCCAACAACGTTGATAGGAGTGATTTTTGGCATATTATTAGGATTCCTAGGGCAGTCTCGTAAGAGATGTTCCTTTCCACAGTCTTGGCAAAAACCCTGGATCGTTACTGACTGGGGTTGTGTCGGTGGAGGCAGAGGACAATCACGAATGAGGTGATCCCCCTGACATCTGTAGCATGGTCCTCTAGGGAATGGGGATCTTACCTGCCTAGGTTGAGGTCTAGGGTTGGGGTTTGCATACATGACGTTTGTGTGATCTGACTCCCAACTAGGTTCACTCGGTTCTTCACTATAGTAGGACTCACCATGTTCAGGAGATTGCATGTAGTAAGCCTGGGGACTATCAACATGTGTAGAATCAAAGCTATGGTCACTGGGGTCACTTTCAGAAAGCAGTGGTGTTACAGGGACTATAGCTCTATTCAGGTTCTCTTCTGCAACTGCATACTTTACCGTAATCACATTCGTAGGAGCGGTTGGTTGTTGTGCTAACACTGGCTGAGGTCTCAGTTGGGCCTGATGTTGCGGTTGGTAATTTTGCTGAGGCCTAGCGTATTGCTGAGGTGGGTACTGATTCTGGTATCTTCCTTGTTGAGGGTATGGCTGAGGGTAGGTTTGCCTAACCGCTTGCTTATTGTATGGGCAATCTTGCGCGGTGTGATTGGTGTATCTTCGTTCTATGGTGCAGTACTGGCTACTAGGATTTACTTGGGGTTGAGCCATAATGGGACATACATTCGCCATGTGGTCGCCGCCACAAGTATAACATCTTTTTACAGGGGCAAATCTCGGAATTTGTTTGCTAGAGACACCTAGTTTCTGAGCAACTTTCTCTGCAAGTTCCTCAATCGATGTGGATTGCGTGGAAGAGAGGTTAGAGGCACTATCCGAATCTTTGTATATCTTGGAAAGCTCTAACTCCTCCCCTAGGTTATCCTCGATGTCAATGCACATGCGCACACACTCTTCTATGGTCCTAGGGTCCTTCAAGTACACATAAGATCTCAATTTAGTACTTAGCAATCCATCCAGGAATAAAGCCACTTGCTTAGCTGGTGTGGGAAGCTCCGAGACAGGGCATCTCTCCAAGTATTGCCTAAATCTTCTTCCAGCAAGTCTCACGGTCTCTTGAGGGGTTTGCTTGAAGCTGTGAATCAGCGAGGAAGTGTTATGTCTTATGCCACTTTTAGAGAATTCGATAATGAATGCCTCTAGAAGTTGGTCTATGCTCCTGAACTGCCTCTCGTTTAGTGGCTGAAACCATGTCAGGGCAGTGTTCCTAAGGGTTAGACCAAAGGCATTATATTGTGTGAATAGGTCCTCCACTTGTTTTGCTCTCAAGACTTGCCTAAACTCTGCCACATGATCGTATGGGTCTCCTGTGCCATCGAAGTAATTTTTCATGGACTTGACTAACTGAGTCGGTCTCAGAGTCCTTGTGTGCTCTCTAGGTCGTGGTAGAGGGAACTCATCGGCATTTCTTCGATGTCCTGGGGCTCTAAGTACCTCAGGCTCTACTCTATTTGTTTCCGTCCTCGTTCTTTCTCTGCCCACTGGGTTGGCAAAGCTTACTTCTGGTCTATCTCTACTTCTGTCTCTTTGCATTCCATGAGCTTGGGATGTTCCAGCTCCAGGGTGACCATAGGATACATTCGATCTCGGTTGGGGGAAAATGAATTCACCCTTCCAAGTGTAAGCATGCCTATCATTTTCTGTAACCACAAAGATCCTCTCTGAGGCATGATCTAGGTAGGTCACTCTGCCTGGGCTATCTGGATCTTTAAACTCATAGATCATGATTGTCCCTATATCAATTGGCTTGTCTGATTTATACCTCCAAAAGGCTTCATCGGTTTCTCGGTTTAGCAGCAGATCTATACTCTTATTGTCCTGTGGGATCCACTCGGGAGTGATGATCCTTGTTAGCAGTGACTTTCCACGAGGGGTCCTAGGTTCTACACCCATGTTTCCTTGCTCCAAGTCACCTAAATCCGCTTCTGAGATCACATTCCCGAATTCGTCTGTCCTATCTGGGTGACTGGTGACTACGTATATAGTTCCTTCTTTGTCCAAGTATGCTCCGCTTTCGAACTTGACAGCGGGGTGCTCTAATCCAATAGATTGGTCAGGGTTTTTAATCTGGACCACGGATCTTCCTAGACCGTCCTCATAGATGCTAGCACCTAATCGGTTGGTCCTAAGGTATTCCAACTGTGTCTTGTACGGGCCTTCTACCCTGTGCAGGTATGGCACTCCTGAACTTCCTATAGGTCTCTCCATACCTTGAGACATCTCGGATTCACTAGTCTCAGAACTTGGGTAGTAGGAGTGGTGGCTCAACTGCTGGGCCCACGACCTAGCAGTGTGGTTGACACTAGCCTCTGAAGACCTAAGACTTTGTCTATCCCTTACTAGATGTCGTCCTGATCTAAGGTTCATATGCCTATTTAAGTAGCCCAATTTTTGTCCAGAGTACAACCTCGTTGTAGAGTCCTTTTGTACCAATTACTTAATCCCCTTTTTATGTTGATTATCGTGTTTATGATCTTGTCTGATATTGCGTCGTCAGGAATACTTGAGTAGTTTTCGTATTTGGAGTTGATCGTTCCACGTTAGGTTCTTTTCCTTTATGTTATCGACAGTACAGAGATTAGGTTTTTAACTTGAAATTGAGTTTTTAGGTAGTCTTCAACTTGATAACTGCCTATCGTCGCCCTGGCTTACTCCTATCACTAGTCGTTCTTAGCCTAAGCTAGGAATTGACAAAGGGAGTTGAGAATTTCCAACCTTTTGTTTCCTTCTTGGTTGCCTTGAATGCCCGGGAAGTGTGTTCCCAAGCTTGCACTTACACTTGCTTAGAACGCCTTTCGATGCTCTCAATAGATCTGTAAGAGTTCCAAAGCTAGCTTTAAGATTTAAATTCTAAAGACAGAACCAATGATTTTCATTCTTGTAGCACACACACTAACTTGCATAGTGATTTTTAGGAAAACAATTCTAAAGACTCCTGACTTTGATCCCCCTGGTTATGGTCAACTTCAAAATACCCTATCTGAAAATCCACACATTATCTTTATAAAAAATAGTTGAGGGCGTATAGTATATGCCACGAGCTTTCCGACAAGCCCAAGAGCTAAAAAAATGGATTTCGTATGAAAAAGTTATGACTGTTCAGGGTTTAGGGGGTTAAGACAGTATTCAATCTGGCTGACAGATCCTAGGATTTTCTCCCAAATCTCAAGTGTAGGAACCTCCAGAAATGCTAATGGATTGACTATTTTGCCCCAAAATTATCCCCAATTTTGAACAAAAACAAACCCTAATTTTTGGCCGAAAAGCCTGTCAATCGCGATCGACAGGTCTGTCAATCGCGATTGACAGAGGTGTCCGTCGGGCCTGTCAGTCGCGATCGATAGTGTCAATCGCGATCGACAGAGTCGATCGTGGCTGTCAGTCGCGATCGACGGTATCAATCGCGATCGACACGTTTTCCGGGTTTTTTGTCGAAATTTCAGTCAATCGGGGGCCTATCAGTTGCGATGGACACGTGGCTACGCGTAAAAGTCAATCAATCGTTGAATTTCAATCGGTCGCGATCGACGGTGTCAATCGCGACTGACAGAGGTGTCGGTCGTGGCTGTCGATCGCGATCGACGGTGTCAATCGCGACTGACAGTGTCCTACGTGGCAGTCTGTCGGTCGTGAAGTCTGTCGGTCACGATCGACAGGGTCTGTCGGTCGCGATTGACAGGGTCTGTCGGTCGCGATTGACGGAGGCTGTCGGTCGCGATTGACAGAAAAACACGGAATTTTTCTACTGTTTTAGGTGATTTGGGATGTGCTCATCATGCTTGTGCTAGTAGTGAACTTTGTTTTACCAAATGATCGAATTTTTTGTCGATCGCGATCGACAGAGGCTGGCGACTGCGAGACAGATTCGACGAGTTTCGTACCTGCGCAGCGTGCTGGCGGGGATGATGATGATGATACCTGCAAGAAACACAACAAACTTGCAAAAACAGTGCAAGCAATATCGCTCTCTCGCTCTCTCTCACAAGTAGAATGAAGGAAATGAGGTGGAGATGGTGATGATGATGATGGTGATGAAGATGGTGAAGAAAAAACAAGAAAATAGATGAAAGTGAAGAAAATACCTACAACCCCAACGCGTCAACTCTACATCTTACCATCACACGCTCGTCCTCAAAGTTCGATCCCCGGCAACGGCGCCAAAATTTGGTGTAGCTCAGTGATGAGTAGCACCTCCTTTAATGTCAATCCGGGAAGACGTGAGGATGGTATGAAGACCTCGAGCAAGTGGAGGCACAAGTGCGTGAGTGAGAGGCACACAAACATGCACACACATACACACACACGCACACACACTGCAATACAAAGAGTGAGGAGCAATGGAGTTCTTAGATTACTTTCAAAAAGCTCTTACAAGTTCGTTTCAATCACAATCTAACCTCAAAAATGAGCTCTCTAGCTCCTTTTATAGTTTTTGACTAGCTTTGGCCCTGTTCAAACCTAGTGTCCGGCCTAGTTAAAAATTAGGTTCCAGGGCTTATTTGAGGGCTCAAACGAGATCTAAAAATTACGAAAATTGGTAAGCAACTACTTCTAAGGCTCCTCAAGCTCGAGGACTCCTCGGCTTGCACAAAATGGAGCTACAAAAAGGTGAACATGGTATTTACAGGGGTTGTTAGTGATGAGAATCACTTTTAATTTGTGTAAGGATTTTGAAAAATTAAAGGGTTGCCTTAGTGCTAGATCTGCATGAATGCTCGTACTTGCTTCTTCATGAAGAAAATTATTGGCCTACTTGCCAGATCGTCGTTGACTCCCTTGTCTGCTTGTACCTTCTCTCCCCTCTGACTCTCTTCTTTGACTGCCATGCCTCGTCAGTCCTTCAGTTCCTTGTCTGCTGCTAACACATATTTGAACTTGTAAATGCCATTCGTAT
Organism: Ceratopteris richardii; assembly: GCA_020310875.1. Classification (NCBI taxonomy): domain Eukaryota; kingdom Viridiplantae; phylum Streptophyta; class Polypodiopsida; order Polypodiales; family Pteridaceae; genus Ceratopteris; species Ceratopteris richardii. The sequence continues at coordinate 80,505,367 of CM035414.1, forward strand.
CAATGGGATAACTATTGAAATCTATATATTTCAAGAGTTGTAACAAGAGTATTGAAACTGTAAATATCTCTTGACTCTTATTAAAAGGTGGAGGACTAGTGGATATGCATTCAAGTGCAATCCACCAGTACTTTCAAATCCACTCATTTCTAGTTGATATTTCTAAATTAGGTAGCTTCAAAAAACATTTTTTGGTTGATAAATATGTCACCTAGATGTAACAAGATGTTGCCTAGATGGAGATTGTTATGGGATATATTACAAGTGTGTAAAAATGATATTGTTTGTAATAAGCCATTGATTAGCTTCCAAATGTTTGTTTTCACGGTTGTTATGTGTCCTTCTGTGTCCTTCACACCTTTGCTTCGTGGTACGTTTAGGTATTCCATCTTCATTCTTTCTAACCACATGTCCAATGTACCACCATTCCAAAATTTGAAAACAAGGCACGGACTTTTGCTATGGTGTCTAGGTAGACCAAGTGGACTAATAATTCCACTGTGCATTAATAGATAACAGAGTGGCTTCATTATCTCGTGTTTGTATGTCAGCACCATGTAAAATACTTCATTGCTGAATCTCGGGTGGGATATTTTGACTTTATGGATCATTCCATATTGTCCTTCCCCCATGAGAGCAACATCTTCAAAAAGAATAGAGGAATATGGGAGCAAACAAAGATTTTTCAATGTTGGATCTCCCATATTCACATATGCATCTCTAGTATTTAGATCTACCTATGCTCTCACAAGGTGTTCAGTCGTGTCCGGTTTTAATCGCTTTCTCTCTTCATAGTTTGATAATGTAAATGGATAAATTTAATTTTATTGATGAATCTGGGCATACTGGTGATATCCACCACCAATGAATCTACTACTTTGATGATTTGTCCAAAGATACATGTAAGCTCTTTCGACATTTGCTCATCTAATACATGTGCTCCACTGGACACACTGCCAAATTTATCTTCAGTATTAATAAATGCTGTTCTAGATAATTGCGCAATGAAATCTTTGTAACTAGATGTGTCCATGGCTATAGTGATTTCATCTTCTCTCATTCAATACATGTAGGAGCACACAAATTCTTCTAAAAATTTTTGCTCCTACTTGTTTATTTTACCTACCATCTGTGCAAAAATAAAAAATAGACTATCAGTAAGCGGATACGGACCTGTAATAATCAATAGGATTTCCACTAGTGGACCGGTTAATCTAGCTACTCTGGATGGAGATGTCCTACCTAATTACATAAGTGGTTGTCGAGTAAAACGTTACATGGAGCCATTGATGAACCAAATGTTGTCTCGACTCGTAGGTGCACAAAATAGGAAAAGAGAGGATTAGAGAGGAGGCGGGGCAAGAGGCCCTAGACCGTATCAAGAAACGGAAAGAGTGGATAAGACAATGGGATGAACGATATCTACAAGGGGAAGAGCCTATCCCCATGGCCAACTATCAAGTTTATAAGTCCAACACCAACAATATCAGCAAGTCCCAACCTTACTTGAACCTAGGAGTTGGAACAACAGAGTACCAGCTAATAGATGCCTTGATAGACTCAGGAGCATCACTGAGTTGCATACGAAGTATAGTCATCAAGAAGCTCCAAACGAACATATCACCTACTAGAGCACACATGACGGGTGTGGGAGGTCAAGTCATAGAATGCATTGGAGAAGCTACAGTATCCCTCAACCTAGGAAATTCCACTATGGAACAAAGAGTCTTAGTATGTAAAGACGAGGAATTGATGGAGAACCTGATCCTAGGCCAAGATTGGATCATTGAGAATGAAGTAAGCATTCACCTAGCTCAAGGATATATATCAGCCACAATAGGGCACAAAGAGATCTTTAGTCTATTAGAAGAAAGACACTATTCCATGCATGAAACCATCAAGTCTGACAAAGAACCCGTAGCGGAAGCAGTAGCAGACTCACCAATCAAAAAAGTAATCAAGAAGTCTATCGAGAAAGAAGAGATTACCACTGCCAACACGTCAGTTGTTGAAGTGGATTTATCCCACACAAACAGCGAATCGAAGAAAGGTGGTGAGGACAGAGCTCCTGGAGCCATCTACAACAAAGGAAAATCGTCAGCATGGAAGTCCAGTGTCAGATTATTGCAATCAGGAAGTGCCAATCTGAAATGGGTTCGTAAGGATTGAGTGAAGGAAGTAGCGAAGTCAACACCAATACCGGTTACTCATTTGAAGGAGGCAACAAATAACAAAGGATCCTCTTCATTACCAGCGGGACCGAAGAGACTTCTGAGAATATGGCTCCCAAAGTCATTAGTGGAAGCTCAAACAACACGGCAACAAATATGGATTCCAAACAAGGTCAGACAAGTGGAAACTCAAGAGATGGACAAGCAGGAAGAAACATTATATCGACACAACAGGACCATACAGCCAAATGAGACTCATCAAAGATACCAGAAAAGAAGGACCTCAACAACTCAGACTTTAATAAAGAAAGAGGAAACACATGGAGCATGACAAAACATGGAGAAGATGATGCCTTACACTTCAACTACAAAATGGATATGGAGACCCAAGAGGCATCAAGAACCGGAACAGCCGCACCAAAAAGATTCCAATTGCACACATGAAGCATCAAATGCACCTAAAGTATGCATGATAGGGCCACATCACAAGGCCATGCATTCGGCACATGAGGTGTGTAACAAAAGTAGTGGTGCACATTCCCCACTTGGGAATAGGTCATAGATTCTACTTCCATAGGAATGGACCTACTATATAAATAAATAAGTGCTTCAGCTACATTAATTCTTGTTTTCTTTCAGGAATGAAAAAAAAAAATGTGTGGTAAGAGATCTTACTTATGCAAGCGAGGGGAACGGAGTGAGGCAACAAACTAGATGTCACTATAATACACATCACCAAAGACTTGCTTTCAATAGAAGATAATGCTCTTTTCATTATGAGCGCAGATGGCTTCCGAAGATTCAGAAGCTACAATTCAAGAGGAAGTACTGGAATTCCTTCTGCAAAGTGTGCCTAAAGCAAAAGGTAATTGGTTTAGAGAAGATCAACCAGCAGGGGATTATTTGTTCCTGGTGACAATCAAAATCATGGATACGGATCATCAGTTCCGTGTGATGTCCAAAGACTTCAAGGTAGTGCATGAACTCCCATCAACCATGGACATTATGAAGAAGGCAAGCATTCACAAGTACTTTGAATTGCCTATATATAAACCTAATTTTCAACGATGTATGCAAGTTATGAACACTTTGCAGCCTGCCTTGCATGATCCATTGGTGCCAGAGGCTAGAGTCTTGGATGCAGCCAGCGAATGGGTCATTATCGAATTTACACATGACCTAACTAAGGAAGCTTTTGGATGGGAGAAGGATGGGAACACGATATTGAAGGAGGAAAGTCGAGGAGCAAAGACCCAAACATTCAATGACATTAATCACATTGATATTGAAGAGGAAGTGAGACTCATCCATCAGCACTTTTGCTTTCCCAACATGCACAGATACATTGCTTCGCAAAAAATCATTGTGCAAATGCTGTCGCATGCTATAAAACAAATTGGAAATCAAGTCAATATGACCCCATATATTCAAGAACGGCTATTCCAGGCAAAGACGCAGTGGAATCACAAGAAGTTTTTAAATGGACATGTGACCCTAACTATATTGATATATCATGCCTTGGGCATTAGAGAGCATTTAAATGAGATGCTGTCATCTAAAGCAATGGCCAAATATGCAAAGATTGCTACAGTCCCTAGGAAAACGAAAGGAGTAAAGATTGTAGGGGAAGCAGAAACAGGTTCCCAGTCAAGAATGAGAGGTACAAAGAGGCTAAGGGAAATGATGCAAGCAGAAAGAGAAGTACCAGCTACCAAGAGGGCACACGTACTTCCAAGAACGTGACTTGAGGAAAACCCTCCCATTACGGAAGAAGAATTGACAAGAGCAATGGAAGCTACCCATCAATATACTGAAGGACAAATAAACCTCTCAGTGCAAGGGCACCACTACCAACAAGCACACCAAGATTCAGAACAAAGGAAGAGGTTGACCAAAGTCCATAGATACAAGGAATTGGGTTTAATAAACTCAAGCTCATCATCAGATGCACAAGAAGAACCAGACACCTCCATGTTGAATGTAGACATTTGAAGTGATTCCAAGGATGATGGACAATGGGAGGAGTTAAATCAAGTGAATAAGGATGAAGACATGGAAGGAATGAAGGCAGAACAAGCGCCCAAAAACTCCGAGAAAGACACGATAAGGAAGGAGGCCTCCCAAGAACGGGTACATGTTATGAAATTGAATGAAGCATCTAATATTCAAATCCAAGAGACTTTGCTTGTGGGAGAGGTCCTCTTCAAGAACCCCAAGGAAGAACAAGTGGAAAATACAGTTGACGAATTAGAACCTTTTACACCAATAAGGGTAGTGGCAGAACCATCTCCCATGGATGTCACATTTCAAGGGAGTGCCACGAAAACTGTTGATAAGGAAGAAGGAAGAAAAGAACACGAAGTACAACTCCAAATCAGGCAACCACACAACGAGACCATACATGTGGAGCAAGGAAAAGATGTACGAGTAGGGGAATCTCCAAGCATCCCAAAAACATGGTTAAATGTGGACGTCGCTCAGCTCAAGCTAGTAGTACAATAGATGATACAGACTGCTATGGACACTCAACAACTAATGCTTGAGGTTGATGCTGACTATGACAAAGCAATGCGGGAAAAGAATCAATTTTAAGAAATAGGTGAGAATCTATCTGCCCAATTAATTCAAGCCCAAAACATAATAGCTGAGAAAGAGGCAAAAGTCCACGAAACCAAGCATCAATGCAACTCACTAGAAATGGAAAATCAGAAGCTAAAAGAATAATTGAAAGATCTACAGAGAAAATATGAAGCTAGCGAGGCCGAGAAAACACGAATGAATGCCATAAGTAGATAATTTACGAAACAAAAACAAGGAGCTTATGACATCTCTTTTATGCAATCAACCGATAGAAGCTCTAGAAGTACCAGAGAAAGACACACGAGCATTGGAGGAAAGGATAGCAAAGTATGAAGATCATCTCAAGCAGGAGCAAGCCATCATCGAGATTGGGAGAAAAGATATATGGATGACACCGTGGAACTAAGAAAGAAGTGGAAGGTAGCATAAAATTGATATATAGTAAAATGTAAAGAAGACATTGATCAACTCGTTGTCATAGGAGAGGAACTTCTCAAAAACAAAGAAATGATTTTGAAAGCCACCGAAGAAATTAAAGACAAAGATGAATTAATCAAGCAATTACAAGATCAACTAGCACAAAAGGTAAAAGAGGGGACACTAGTAGTTCCACACTCCACAACGGCTACTGAGGAGACTGAGGTACGTCCTCTTTCTCCCCCCTTACATCATTCATCGATAAGGGAGGAAATGGAGACCAACATTGAATGACATACTCAGGATATTGCAGAACTAAGCCGACATGAGCGGGCACTCTGGTGTCCCAACTTATTGAAGATTTTGAAGAACAAGTAATCAAGGTCATGAAGGAAGCAAGGATTGAAAGCAAACATCTGGAACAGGTAATGAGACCCTTCAATGTACCATATGGCTTACTTAAAGAGCAAACACAACAATACATAAAGACTGCAACAAATAAAGAGCCAGATAGCAACCTCCAGTTTAGCATGCACACATTCACCTACACACAAGAGGAATTTGATAGAGCATACCCTATATGGAGGAGAATACTTTTGGAGAAGAATCCTACTCTACGGGTACAATGGGAATCATCACCATATATACTTCAAGAGAATCCATCTTTTTGCCCAGTACCCAGAAGACGCTCCTAGATGCAATTTTGGGAAGGACAACACCATACAAAAGAAGCGGTACATAGTGTTGGTCAGACTTCTGCCACCAGCATCTTCACTGACAGTCAGAGCGCATTGGCAGTTGCAAGGAACCCATGTGTTACATGCTTGCACTAAGCACATTGAGGTGCATTATCACTATGTCAGGGAGAGGTTCTCTATTGGGGAGATCAGCTTGGCATATGTGCCCACGGAGGAGAACATTGCAAATCTTTTCACTAAGGCTCTGTCTAGGGAGAAGTTTGAAGCTTTCTGCAAAGCTTTGGGCTGAATTCCTTTTGTGGAGTGATTTCCACATAGCTTGACACTTCCTTATACATGAGTGATAGATCCTTATTCAATGCATCACTCCTAGGGGGGATTTGTTGACATATTTAGGTAGTGATGTGTGAACACATTAGGACCGCCGGGGCACTTTTTTCCCTCTTTAGGAGGTTTTTTCCCCCCGGTTTGTATATACGCCTATTGCCCTAATGGGCTACTTATGTTTGTACATTCTCTAGTAATACATTCAGTATTGTGTGTTGTGCTCCAAGCTTCTTCTTCTTCCTTGTGCTATTCGCATGCTTTCGCAAAGGTCTAACTCCAACATAAACCATATTGAGTTAGATGTGAGAATACTCTAAGCCGTTCATGTTCGTCTACTCTTTTTGATACATCTTTGTCAGAAGCTAATTCTAAAGCATATTTGAACTTGTAAATGCCATTCTTATCAATGGGATAACTATTGAAATCTATATATTTCAAGAGTTGTAACAGGAGTATTGAAACTGTAAATATCTCTTGACTCTTATTAAAAGATGGAGGACTAGTGGATATGCATTCAAGTGCAATCCACCAGTACTTTCAAATCCACTCATTTCTAGTTGATATTTCTAAATTAGGTAGCTTCAAAAAACACTTTTTGGTTGGTAAATATGTCACCTAGATGTAACAAGATGTTGCCTAGATGGAGATTGTTATGGGATATATTACAAGTGTGTAAAAATGATATTGTTTGTAATAAGCCATTGATTAGCTTCCAAATGTTTGTTTTCACGGTTGTTATGTGTCCTTCTGTGTCCTTCACACCTTTGCTTCGTGGTACATTTAGGTATTCCATCTTCATTCCTTCTAACCACATGTCCAATGTACCACCATTCCAAAATTTGAAAACAAGGCACGGACTTTTGCTATGGTGTCTAGGTAGACCAAGTGGACTAATAATTCCACTGTGCAATAATAGATAACACAGTGGCTTCATTCTCTCGTGTTTGTATGTCAACACCATGTAATTTGAATAGCTTGGCAACAAGTACTTCATTGTTGAATCTCGGGTGGGATATTTTGACTTTATGGATCATTCCATATTGTCCTTCCCCCATGAGAGCAACATCTTCAAAAAGAATAGAGGAATATGGGAGCAAACAAAGATTTTTCAATGTTGGATCTCCCATATTCACATATGCATCTCTAGTATTTAGATCTACTTATGCTCTCACAAGGTGTTCAATCATGTCTGGTTTTAATCGCTTTCTCTCTTCATAGTCTGATAATGTAAATGGATAAATTTAATTTTATTGATGAATCTGGGCATACTAGTGATATCCACCACCAATGAATCTACTATTTTGATGATTTGTCCAAAGATACGTGTAAGCTCTTTCAACATTTGCTCATCTAATACATGTGCTCCACTAGACACACTACCAAATTTATCTTCAATATTAATAAATGTTGTTCTAGATAATTGCGCAATGAAATCTTTGTAACTAGATGTGTCCATGGCTATAGTGATTTCATCTTCTCTCATTCAATACATGTAGGAGCACACAAATTCTTCCTAAAAGTTTTGCTCCTACTTGTTTATTTTACCTGCTATCTGTGCAAAAATAAAAAATAGACTATCAGTAAGTGTATGGATAAATAAAACAATAGTATGTGTACACAAATGATATACATATGCATAGTTAAGTAGATTTAAAATTAAATAGAAAGTGTAATTATAATCTTGAAGTGAATCTATGTAACTATTAAGAATGTAAGAGTCAAAGAATTAGACATTTATAATAGTTCATATACATTCGCCATACTATGTACGAGTTTTGTCACATAACTGTATATAACTATTGTGATAGTAAGAGTCAAAGAATCAAACAATAACAATATTTTCTATACACCTTGTGACCTACACTAAGTATTCTCATCGGAATCTAAGTGACTATTGTGATAGTAAGAGTTAAAATCATAATAGTTTCTATACACCTTGTGACCTACACTAAGTGTTCTCATCGGAATCTAAGTGACTATTGTGAGAGTAAGAGTCAAAGAATCAGACAATCACAATAATCCCTACACACTCCCTATACTATTGAGAGAGTAGGAATCGAGGTGGCGATTCAAACAATCTCAATAGATCTATTGCTGTGTCCTATACTACTATGAGAGAAAGAATTGATGTAGCGAGTCACACAATCACTCTAGTGATTTATTTTTAAATGTTTTATCATCAATTTATACAAGTAAGAAACGCTTGTGCGAGTCGAATATGTATACAATTGATGATTAAAAGACACAAAACAAATTATATAAATAAAAATCAGGTATATGTAAGAGACGCATATGCGAATTATACAATATGCATGATACAATGAACAAAACAATAAAATAAACAATAAATAAAAATTAAATCAATACCTCAATGATACAGTGAAGGAAGCTCTCTATGATAGAAATTATAGGATTAAAGCTCTGTAGAATATCAATGAAGCACGTGCGAAGTGAGATTTTTGATCGAATGTAAAAATATATATTTTTTTGCTAGAAATCACTTTTCAATCGAAAGCACTTTCCATCAAAATATTTTTCGATTGAAACAAACTTCGATCGAAAATGTTCCGATCGAAAGCATTTTGATCAAAAAAGTATCCGTCTTCATTTTTTTCGGTGTTTATTTGGATAACCACGAATAAAACGAACATATTTGGTATTTTTTTATTATTCAATTGAATAAATGCAACCCAATTTACTAGTTTTGTCAATACATTGCATAGGATCTTATTTGTGCTCTTGGATTTTCCGTTAGCTTGTGGATGATAGGGGACAAACTTCTTATGTATCACCAAGAATTCTTGAAGAAGGTTTTCAATGACCTCGTTCAAGAAGTGTGTGCCTCTATCACTTACTAACTCTATGGGTAACCCATATTCGGTGAACATGTTCTTGAGTAAGAACTTAGCTGTTGTTTGAGCATCATTCTTTTTCATGGCTTTGATTGGTAATCTATGGCTACAATAATGTATTCTACATGGGAGTTTCTAGCTGGGGGTTGATAGTGTGAAGAGAGATGGTGGATGCAATCCAAAGATGAGTAGGTGCCGCTACAACCAGCTTCACACCAGCCAACTGAGACTTCAGAGTTGATTAGTAGACCCTTTGAGCTTCCTATATCCACCAGAATATCATCCAAGTACTTTGGAACATGTATCCCAAAAGTTTAAGTCAAGACAGACTAGTTGCGAAATGACTAGCTCCCAAAACTTGCTATTTTCGGACATACACCTGCTAGAAAAAATGAACAGTGCTCTCAACCTGGTAGGAATTAGAAACATTCCTTTTGGGCATAGCAAATAGACTTAACAAGCTTGCTATTCCAAGTTAAAACACTTCAAATGATAAACTGAGCACTGAGAACAAGATTTATCAATTTCTGGAACATGCCCACAATTCTCGGGGCTCTGTAGAGATAGAACAGTGAGCAGTAAAATGCAGATATCCCACAAACTGTAAATCCAATGACCACGAACATTTATGTGCAAAAAGCAGACAGTAAGAGCTATCCAACGCACGTTAAATCACTGAAAAAAGTTGCGTATAACTCGAGATATGACCTTCTGAAGTTACTGCTCTGAGTGAGTATAGCAGAGAACAAAACAGAGAAGTAGATGATGATAAATGTATAGATTCACATATGATTACAACCACATTGGCAATGAATCTTTGCACAATGGGAGTAGAATGATAGAGCTATGGAGTAAGCTCTTCAATCTCTACAAAATGACATGAAGTGGTCACGTACAAGGCTTGCTAATTGCCTCTTCCTTCTTGCTCTTTTTATAGCTATTCTTGGAGGGAGTTTTGAATTTGAATTCGAATGGCTCCACCTAAAAGTGATCCCCAAAGTTAGGAGAGATTCCCTCAGCTCTAAATTCGTGGTTTTAGGTAGTTAGAGCCATGAATTTGCTTTTACATCATGGATGAGGTAAGCCATCCTTTTCCTTTTTTCTTTTTCCATTTACAAGAGATAAAATGTACTCTTTTACAAGAGGTGTTCACATGACTACACATGTGACTCACAAATGATCATAATATCAAGCATATCAAGCATGTAGGCTTGGGTAAAATGCACCAACAGATAGGACCTACAAAGTCTATGCCCCACTTCGAGAATGCACATCCTCCCATCATTGGTCTCAAAGGCATCTCGTCCTTTCTGATTTGACATTGTGCACATTGGCATGTATCACATTTCTTCACATAGGTATGTGCATCCATATGAAGAGTGGGCCACCAAAGTCCTGAGAATAGAATGGTCTTATGTACTCAATCAGGACCGAAGTTCCCACCTGCAACACCATTGTGTGCAGTTTCTAAGATTTTCAAATAATCTGACTCGTGAATCCACAATCTTAAGTAACCATCTTTTCCTCTTCGATATCAATTGCCTCCTACTAAGGCATAATCTTGAGCCTCTTGCTCCATGCTTCATTCTAGCCTTGTTGTGTAGTGTTCCCGATCTCATAAATTCTACCAATGGAGCACTCCAATCTGGAATTAATGATACGTGATAAAGAGTCGCATGCTCCACTAGGGGTCTCTTCTGGCACACTAGACAATTCTTGATCCACTCATGAATTTCTTTGTCCATACTAGGCCAATACACTCCTAAATGTTTTAGAATCTGTAATGTTCATTGTTTAGAATAGTGATTTCCTAGCAATCCTTCATGAGCTTGTTGCAACCAACTATTATGTTCATCATCCTCAACACAACAAGCTAATACACCCTCTATATCTTGTTTGTACATACTTCCTACCAATATTTGATAAATTTGTGATCTTACAATTTCTTCTTTGTTTGTTTTCATATTCTTATTTGCTGGCCCGAAGGTCAGGATAGGTACCAACTTATGTGCTCATTTAGGAACAACTTCTTAATTGGATAGATAAGCATCGAGCAATTCATCAGACACTCCTTGTGGTGGTTCTCCAGAAGTGATGCAAGAAAGGTGATCCACCTTGAGGTGGGTCCTACCTCTCTTGACAACAACTTCGAAATCATATTCCATTAGTAGGAGGAACCATCTTACTAAGCATCCTATATTGCAAGGTTTATTTACCAAATATAATAAAGCTTGATGATCAATGAAAAAACATAAACTTGTTGGCCAATAGATAGTGTCTAAACTTCTTCACAACATATACCATGCATAAGCCTTCTCTTTTAGTTGTTGTATAGTTTTGTTCAGCCGTGTTTAGTTGTCTACTAGCATATGCTATAGGCATATCGAGATTTCCTTCACCTATGGGTTGTGCTAGCACACATCCTATTGCATGATTGGATGCATCCACATGAACATGGAATGGTTTATTCCAATCAGGAGTGGTCAGTATGAGTGCTATGCACAAGCGTCTCTTGAGCTCATTGAAGGAATTTTCACATTCATCATTCCACTCAAAATTTTTCAACAAGGCATAAAGAGGTTTAGCTATGATTGCATACATGTGGATAAATCTATGATAATATCCACAATGGCCCATAAAGGCTTAACATTCCTTGGCCTTGCCAACTCTGCTATGGCCCTTAATTTATCCTCATCTTTTGATATTCCATTCTTAGAAACAGTATGGCCTAAGATCTTACCTTGGCGTACCCTGAACACACACTTCTCTAGGTTCAAAAAAACTCTATATTCTCTACCCTTGTTGAAGATCTATCTGAGATCAGGGATGTGGAGTCTTCTTCCTTGGGAATGTGCACATAAATCATCCACGTATACTTCTAATCTCTTTCGCAAGAACTCTTTGAATACATGACACATGAGCCCTTGGAATGTTGCAGGTGCATTGGTGAGCCCAAAAGGCAGCACACAAAATGCAAAGATTCCCCACTCTGTGGCAATAGTCTTTTTGTGTTGATCTTCTGGGGCAATGACTACTTGGTTGTAACCTAAAAAACCATCAAGGAAGCTATAAACTTCCTTGCCTGCAACACGCTCCAATAAATGTTTGGTGATTGGAAGTGGGTAGCTATCTGTGATCGTAGTTGCATTAACTTTTTTAAGGTTAATACACACTCGCAACTTTCCATTCTTCTTAGGCACCACTACAATGGGGGACACCCATTCAATATGCTCAATCTCATAAGTAAATCGAGCTTCAACCAACCTATCAATTTCCTCTTTTATTTTTGTAGCATAAATGTCATTATATGTGTAGGGCTTCTGTTTGGTGGGCTTGGCATCAGTAGTCATGGGAATCGTATGAGAAAATATTTTTGGATCTACTCCCTTCAAGTCTCTATAGGTCCATGCAAACATGTCCCTATATTACCTTAGTAAAGCTACAAGCTCTACTTCTTCTTCTGCACTTAGGTCTTCTCCTATGTATGTACATCGCTCTTTGTTCTCTTCAATGGTTACTACATATTTTTTGGTCTTTTCTTTATTATCATATGCTTCTCCTATAATGGCCTCTCTCCTAGGCATTCATACCAAAATTTTCGGTCTTCAACTTCATATTTCTTAAAATTATCTAGTCCCTCGAACAATGATTCCTCCTCTTCTTGTTTTACTACTTTTCTTTTTTGTTTCTTTTAACTACCTTCACTTTCCTCCCTTGAAATTATGGTGTTAATGCTCGTGAGAGGTTCTTCTTCTTTTTGGGTAGATATTCCTATGTCTTTTAGATAGTGCTCCTCTAAATTAAAGCAACTATCCATCACAATGGACTCTAGATCATCTTCATCCTCTTCTTCTTCTATAACATCACTACAGTCACACTCTTCTAGCAAGGGCTCACACATGAACACGGATATATCATAAACCTCCTCATCACATGAGGTATCCACTGTTCTTCATTGACAACAATGTCCATGATGGCTAAGATTTTAGAATGCATAGAGATTGAATCTTCTTGAGCCTTTTGGATAGGATTGCACTATAGGGGTGGTACATCTCTAAACATATAATCCTTTGTTGGGTGTGTGTAGAAGTGTGAGAAACACACAAGAAGCACACACAAGGAGCACAAACGCAGCAAGACACACGGAGAAGACGATGGCTGGAATAGCTCTCTCTATTGATCAATGAACTGAACTGAAGTAAGAGCTGAATAATAATCCCAAAGTACAAAGTACCACCACATATGAGAGTGTCAAGTATGTGGTAACATGGGGAAAAAACCTCTAGCGAGCACTAGAGTAAAAAGTGCCCATGTATAGGGAAAAGGTTCACATCAAAGCTACTCGAGGAACACATAAGTGTAACAAACCCCCCTGGAGCGAATGATGTGAACACATACAGGGAGTGACATATCAGCCCCCACAAGGTAACAAGCCTAAAGCTTTGCGAAAAGCTTCAAACTTTTCCCGTGGAAGAGCTTTGGTGAATATGTCTGCCACATTATCTTGTGTAGGCACATATACCAAATCAATATCTCCTACATGAAGGCGCTCTCTCACATAGTGATAATGCACCTCAATATGTTTGGTCCGTGCATGAAACACTGGGTTTTGTGCAACAGCCAAAGCACTCTGACTATCTGTGAGAATATGCATAGCAGCATCAATCTCCATGCAAAGATCCATCAATAGGCGTCTCAACCATATACACTCCACTGTCGCTATGAAAACTGCCCTGTACTCAGCTTCACAACTCGATGTCGCCACTGTAGGTTGCTTCTTACTCAACCAAGATATGCATGAGTCTCCAAGGAAAAAGCAATTACCACTAGTGGACACGCGAGTATCATAACAACCAGCTCAATCACTATCTGTAAAAGCATGCAAGCATGGCTGAACATCTCTGCCATAAAAGAGACCTAAGCTCAAAGTGCCTCGAAGATATCTAAACACATTTTTCACCGCTTGCCAATGCTTAGTGCCAGGGCTATGCATGAATCGAGTCAACTGGGAAACTGCATATTGTATATCGGACCTTATGCTGCATACATATATAAGACATCCCACAGCCTGCTGATAAAGAGAAGTGTCAAATGCATCACTGGAATCCTCAACTGAGAATCTAAATCTTGTCTCAACTGGTGTGGAAACTGGCTTGCAATCCTCAAAGTCAAAACGCTGAAGTAGTTTTTCAACATACTTTGCTTGATGCATAACAATTCCCCCCTCAATGGATACAAACTGGATGCCAAGATAGTAGCTCAAAAGACCAAGATAAGTGACATCAAAAGTATGCTGCAAATCAGCCATAAGACTGTCAAGTTTTGCATCACATGACCCAGTCAAGAGTATGTCATCGACATAAAGAACAAGCACTATAAGATCAGCCCCATTTTTGCATACATAGAGTGTGCTTTCAATCGGACTACATGTGAAGCCAAGAGCAATCAAGTGCTTATGTATTTTGTCATACCATGCACGTGGAGCTTGCTTGAGACCATACAAGGCTTTATGCAAGTGACAAACCATATGCTCTTTCCCTTTCATAGCAAATCCAGGAGGTTGCTTCACATAAACCTCTTCTTGCAAATCACCATTCAAGAAGGCTGTTTTTATATCCAACTGATGCACTTTCCAACCTCGATGGGTAGCCAATGCAACCACGATACGAATGGTAGTCATGCGTGAAGTAGGTGCAAAAGTTTCCTCATAGTCAATGCCATATTGTTGCGCATATCCTTTGGCAACCAATCTAGCTTTGTAGCGATCAATGCTACCATCAGATTTTTGCTTAATCTTGTAAACCCACTTTGTACCAATAGCATTCTTTCCTTTTGGCAATTCACATAACTCCCAAGTACCATTCCTATGTATGGAATCCATTTTTGATTGCATAACACTCATCCATTGTGGATCATCACATGCATCTTCAAAAGAAAGTGGCTCTTCATTACATGCTGTAGCAATAAGAGAATAATCCACAAAATTACTTGATGCATGGTGAGAGCTTGATCTTGTTCTATCAAGTAAAGGTGCACTCAATTTGCTGTCCTGCAAAGTTTGTTTCAACCACTTTGGCATAGATTGTGCACTCTTGATAGACATGCGTTCATTATGTAAAACATCTTCAATATGTACATCATGCGTGGGCTAAATTTCATGCTCAGTTTCAGCCATATTTTGACACAAATGTTCAGCCATATGTGGCTGGAAATTTCCAATAGTTTTGATAATTTTTGGCTGAATTTTTTCAGCCATGTTTGGCTGGAAACTCTCTGCATTTTTAGCCCTATTTGGCTGGAATTTTTCAGCCCTTTGAACCTCAGTTGGCTGGTCTACATGGCCATAGTCAAGCGCACCATTTTGGAACAAAGGCATGAGTGTATCGAGCACATCTTGTGAGCTAACTGTTGGCAGTTTTTTGCATTCAAGTAGAGGGAAAACTGAATTTTCAGCAAATACCACAGCTTGACTCACAATAATTGTGTTCGTCAATGGATGGTACAACCGATATCCCTTACTTTCAGCACTATAACGAACAAATATACATTTCTTTGCCTTGTCATCAAGTTTGTGACGTTGTTGTGATGGCACAAGAGCATATGCCAAACAACCAAACACACGCATATGACTAACCATAGGCTTATGACCATTCCAAGCCTCATAAGGAGTGATGAATCTCAATGCTTTTGTAGGGCAGCGATTCAACACAGAAGTTCTTCTTGATACCGGGCACATACAATGCATTTTTCAAGAGAATCACACCTCCATTTGCAGCCGTAAGCTCAATTTCTCCTACTCCAATGATAGGACAAGAGGCATTGTTTGCACACACCACATGTCCTCCTTTAGGTGCATCTTTCAAAGAGGCAAAAAATCTTTTGCATGATGTTATGTGCTTTGAAGCACCACTATCAAAGAACCAATCCGAATCAGCCTCACTCACAACCATACATTTAGAATGTAAAGAAGCATCATAATGACATGTAACAACACATGCCCAAAATTCTTGAGCCATGTTAGCTTCATCATTCTTTGCATTTGCTGAATTTTCAGCAATAGACATGCCCGATTCCTTCTTCTTTTCATTGCGTTTAGCAAGCTTTCTACACTCATCAATAGTATGACCAGCCTTCCGGCAATATTTGCATCTCTTCTTCTTTTGCAAATCACCATCATTAGAGGAATGAGTGGAAGAGGAAGCTTGAGGCTTTGGTTTTGATGAACCAAAAGCTGAACCATACTTGCTTTTTCCCTTTTGTGAGATAGCAAGTGCTTGCATTCCCTTAATCAAACCACTCCTATTCACTCTAGATTGCTCTTCTTGCAAAAGAAGAGACACAACCTCATCAAATGCATACATATTAGGATTTCCTTTTGCAACCAAACGGAGTGTAGTAGCAAAGCTTTGAAAAGATTCCGGTAATCCTTTCAATAATGTAAAAATGAGTGATGCATCCGGAATGATCTCATCTATGTTTGCCAATTGCTCTTTCAAGTCCTTGATGCGTGTCACATACACATCCACCGACTCATTTTCAGCCATACATACATCCTCAAGTTGCTTCCTCAAGTATGCAACACGTGCTTCATTACGCACGGCATACAAAGAAGCAAGAGTGTCCCATGCCTGTCTCGATGTAGAACATGATCGAATGTGTGGAACTATATGACGCTTCACTGAAAGTGCAATCAAAGCATGAGCTTGAGCATCTTTTCCATCCCATCTAAGCTGCTCCTGTGTAGGTGGAGAAGGAGAAACCACTGTACTCGAAGAAGAAGCTCCATCTGTGACAGTAGATTGTGAAGTACAAGCACCTACCGGTCTTTGATCTACATCTGCCACTATGTTCCAAAGTTGTTTTGCAACAAGAACATGCTTCATCATGTAAGACCACATCGGATAGTTAGTCCCATCAAGCTTATCTTCAGCTTGAAGCATGCCAAACAAGTCATTGCTGCCTGCCATTTCACTAAGGAACAAGAATTTGACAAAATCTTCACTTCGACGAAAGCTGAAATGAGTGCTGAAATTTCAGCTCACAAACCGTCACTCTGATGGCGATTCTGACTGCACGAATGGCTTCAAAATGGGGGTAAAACCCCAAAGCACCTGGTGGAAATGTTTCCGGGCTGCTGAAATTCACAGTTCTATGCTCCGAATTCGATTTACACTATAAAAGTGCGCGCGCGCGCCACGACGCAAAAAACCGAAACTTGAGAAGGAGCTGAACCTTCTCTGATACCACTGTTGGGTGTGTGTAGAAGTGCGAGAGACACACAAGAAGCACACACAAGGAGCACAAATGCAACAAGACACACGGAGAAGACGATGGCTGGAATAGCTCTCTCTATTGATCGATGAACTGAACTGAAGTAAGAGCTGAATAATAATCCCAAAGTACAAAGTACCACCACATATGAGAGTATCAAGTATGTGGTAACATGGGGAAAAAACCTCTAGCCAGCACTAGAGTAAAAAGTGCCCATGTATAGGGAAAAGGTTCACATCAAAGCTACTCGAGGAACACATAAGTGTAACATCCTTTAGATTGACCTTGGTTGTGACCCCTAAGTGCTACAAGTACAAGGAGTTGGTTCCCCAATCTTGCACTATTTATAGTTATCGTAGGAAGGGTCTTCCTAGGATCATCTCATAAACGTTATTTTTACCAAAGTCACATATAACAAAGGTGTGTTCAAACTCTACACCACAAGTGGTTAGAGTTATCCCTTCTAGCAATCCTAGAGGTCTTTCAACATGGCCATCGGCCATTTGAAGCTTCATTCTAGTTGGTCTCAATGCGGCTTTGCCCCATTGCTTCCATAAGGAGGTGGTCGCAATTGCAACACCTACATTCGAATCTAAGATCACTTTGGTTGTGTAACCTTGGTAGGTGATTGGAAGATAAGTATTACCTTCTTCACGTTCAATCATATCTCCTATTTTGTCTAGAGTTATCTCTAGTACCTTTTTTTAGAGCCTGCTTTTGGCATATTGGAATCAAGTTCTCGAACTTGATTCACCATATGATTCCATAGCTCTGGTTTTACTTTAAGCAGATCTTCTAAGGTGAGATGACAATGAACCTTAGTGTCCTTCGCGACTTTAGTGTTCCTAGGAACCACGGAGTCTTCATTTCTTACTAATATTGTGGGAGCTCTAATATGGAGAGATTCAGATTGCAATGGACCTATGAATTGTGGCAACTCTTGTAAAGAATTAAATTCAAAATCTAATCTTTCATCTTCTTGTTGCTCTGCTTGGTCTCCGTAAATAGATGGAATGTCTTGGGGAAATTGATCATGAAGATCGTCAATTTCAGGAATAGGAGGGGGATTACCCTTCTCCTTGGCCCATTTCTCTTCTTGTATTTCCTACAAGAACTCTTCAGAGTATTGTTGAATTGAAGGAGATGTTCCATCATCCATGGAATAAGGAACTTAAGCTTTCATTGGTGGTGAGCTTTCTCTTTCAACAACTGGTTGAGCCTATGGTGGTAAAGAAACCTGTGGCTTGTTTACCAACTGCCCTAATCTTTCTAGTAAGCCTTGGAAAAGCAAATCTGGTTTGAATTTTTTTTTGATTGAATGATTTACTGATCTCGATCATACTCTAGGGCTCCTATCTCATTCTCAGAAATGACATTTCCAAACTCATCTTTCCTATCTGGTAAGTTGGTGACCACATACATGGTTCCTTCCTTATCAATGTATGAACCCTCTTCAAACTTGACCACTGGGTGTTCAAGTCCAATGGGTTGATCTAGATTTTTGAGTTGGACCATTGATCACCTCAGGCCATCCTCATAGATGCGAGCACCTAATTTTGTTGGTCCAAATATATTCCAATTGTGTTTTATAGGAACCTTCTGGTGTCTGCAAATAGCCAATGTTTGAGCTACTTTTGGATCTCTCCATGTTGAAGGACATTTCAGAATCACTTGTGTCCGAACTTAGCACTTAGTGATAACCACTAAGTTGTTGTGCCCACAACCTAGCTGTGTGGTTGACACTGGCCTTAGAGGATCTAATGCTTTGTCTATCCTTGCTTAGGTGTCTACCAGATCTTAGGTTCATAAGCTTTGTCTTATCCCAATTTTCCTTTGTATTGCTCAAAATACTTTGGAGCCCCCTTGGTTTCCTAGTCCCACCTTAGTTCAACTTCAAAATACTATATCTATAAATCCATGTATTATTTTTACAACAAAATCACAACAAACAAATTTTGTATGAGAAAGTTATGCTAGTTCAGGGTTCAAGGGGTTAACAAAGGGAAATAGGGTCTCTCTCGGATTACTTCAGAATAGACAATACACGATACTGCCCCTTTGGCAATACAATACTTGGAGCTTCATGATACGATACTTGATCTATGATGATACATGATACTAGATTTTCACGATACGATACCTCTGTTTTCCACGATACACAATACCACTACAGATGAAACCACCTCAGGCGATATGATACTTCCAAGGCGATACCAACTTTCGCGATACGATACTGCTATCAAGACGATATGATACTCGAAGTGGTCACGATATAATACCTCTTGGTTCATGATATGATACCAACCTATCTAGCGATACGATACTACTAGCAAGATGATACGATACCAGGAGATCTAAGGCACGATACGATACCAAGTTCTATGTGATATGATACCTTGTAGATGATACGATACCACTCAACCCGTAGTTCACGATACCTCAACTTGCCGATATAGGATACCTCCCTAGTATCATGATACCTCAAGGAGGTGATACACGATACTCGACAAGTATCGAGATACGCGGGAGTTCTGCTATCGTGATACCTGAACTCAGCCGGACACGATACTTAAAGTTTTTGAAGTCCAAATTCAAAAATTTTTGCAAATATGTGTACCTTATGTTCTCCTTGTCACGCCTATGTGGCCGTAGAAGCAAAGTCTCTCTCTGATCTCTAGATACAGCCATCACAATACCAGACGCAGGTCGTTTTAGGTCACGATATTGTCACTCAAATTTTGGTGTATTGAGAGGGTGAAACTAAGCATTTCCTCCGCACTTCAGCTCTAAACTCTCTCTCAACTCCTTGCGCAACCAAGAATGATGAAGAAGAGGCAAAAATAGGGAATGAATAGTCAAAAAAGGGAAAAAAATCTAAGAAGATGAAGATGGGAGAGGTGGCGGTGATGATGATGATGAAGATGGAGAAAAAGAACAGAAACTGAACAGAAAATGATGATTTTTTTGCCTTCCAATGTCGCTACTCTATGTCTTATTGTCACACACTCGTCCTCCAAGCTCTCTCCCTGGTAATGATGCCAAATTTGGTGTCACTCTAGCACAATGGTAATCACCAACACGAGGAGATACACCTCATAAATGTCAATCCGTAGAGACATGAGGACTGGTATGAAGACCATGAGCAAGTGATGGCACAAGTGTGTGAGTGAGAAGCACACAGACATGCACACAAGGTAAGAGCAAAGAGTGAAACAATGGAAGGACTTCAATTACAAAAGTACTCTCTTACAAAATCTCAAATCTCCAACAAGCTAACCTCAAAAATGAGCTCTCTAGCCCTTTTATAGTTTTTTGAGTGGTTTTGACCCTATCCAAACCTTGTGTCCGGCCTAGTTAAAAATTAGGTTATGGAATATCTCTTTTGTACATGGTTCATTTATGGAAGATCTCTTTTCTACATGGTTCATGGTTCATTGTGCTCTTACATATCTCTTTTTATGTTGAAAAATGTGTTTTGGGTTATAAAATCTAGTTTTGTTTGTGAGTCATCTAAACCCTAAATCAAAAACCACTAGAGTAAGACATGTACAGAGTGTATTATCCTTTGCTACACAACAACATTTTCATGTTGTTGTAACAAAGGACACTGCACTCTACCCCAAAAAATTTTGGACAGAGTGTCCTTTGTTTTTTTGGACAGAGTGTATTATCCTTTGCTACACAACAACATTTTCATGTTGTTGCAACAAAGGACACTGCACTCTACCCAAAATTTTTTTGTAGATATGGTCATTGGTATAGGCATTGGTATAAGCATCAATATTCCTAGGGTGGTTGTCAATTTAGGCATTGGTATGGGTATCGATATTCCCAAGGACTGACCGACATTTATATCATTGTCTGACCAAGGCTTATACCATAGACTAACCGAAAATTAAATTGTCCATCATTTCAATGTGTATACTGATAGTAGTACCTCGTCAATACTGATGCATATATCAATGGTAAAATACTTATATCGGTGCTTTATCCCGATGCATATATCAACATCCCTTATCACCATGTTGTCGGGGTGAAATCCCTCGTGGAAGTGTACCTCAGGAAAGTTTTTTTCAAGTTCATTTCATTGATGTGATATGGTGTTTTTGACTACAGAGAGTTATAAATTGTGCATGATCTAGTTGATTTAATTATTTATGCGATGAGAAACTATGTTGTGTTTGTAGATTAGGCATGTATATTTGTAAGTAGCTCATTGAAACTGACTCTGTAAAATACCTTTAAATCTTCTTTATCTGATGTGCTGATTGAGTTCATCATCAATGATGTATGACCATTATGTGTATCATTTGCATAATTGTAGTAGGTGGTGTTGTAGGATTGATTCTGTCCCCAACTTCTTCCTCCACCTCTACCATAGCCTCCTCTTTGACTTTGTCTACCTCTTTGAAAATTACTTTGATATCTTCCACCTTTGCCTCTACTATTATTATTCTGATTTTGATTTGATCCTTGCTGATTGTGCCAATAGTCATGAGCCAAATGATTACTCAATCCATAGATCCAGCAAGCCTTCTTATTGTTATTCTGATTACCTCTTCCTCTTCCAAAGCATCTTGCTCTTCCTCTGCAAGTGCCTCTACCTCTTGCATAATAAACTTGAGAACTTGATTCCTCTTCATCCTTTGCTTTACCTTTATCTCCTTCTTCTTGTTCTTCATGTACATGGTAGAAATTTGTGCTTTAACTCCATCTCCCTTCAAGTCTTGCGCAAATTTGAGCATCAAACCAAGCAATTGATTCAAATCTCGAACATAATGATTCAAGGAAATTTCTATTGACAAGACAAAAGGTTTCCACCTTTCATCTCCACTCAAACCTGCAAGCAATTGAGCAATCAATCTGTGATCTTCAACATCTTCATCTATAGATCCAAGACTATTTGCTAGATCCTTCATCTTAGTGACATAATCACTAATACTTTGACTTGGCTTCTTCTTGAATGTTGTAAACTATGACCATAGACTTGCTTTCCTTGATTTGGTGGTACTTTGGAAATGATACTCCAATGCATTCCATATATCTTCAGATGATTCCAATCCTCTGATGTGTGGTAGCATATGATCTAAGATTGTATTGTAGATGTAAGCTTTTGCATGTGCATCCTTCTTCTGCCAATGCTTTAAAGCATCAAGTTCCTCTTTCTTTGGTCGGCTTTCATCTTCCAATATTGGCTTCCCTTCTTCACCTGTTATGTACACCATGAGATCCTTACTCATAAGTAAGCCTTCCATTCTCATTACCCATGTAGGATAATTATCTCTGTCTACTTTGTCAATGGAGGTATGATCTTCCATAATTCTTTGCTTCTACTTCAACCTGTGAGTTTAAAGGCTAAAGAATAATACCTTTTGGAGTTCTTTTTGTGTGAATATACTTTTGAAGTAATCTCTTGATGCCTTGTGCCTTTGAATGCTTCACTTTTCAAGCTTTAATGAAAACTTTTCAAAAACTTCTCATACATTTGATGCCTTCTACTCTCTAGAACCTTTCTGCTCTGATAGCACTTGATGTATGAAACATCACAAGAAATGAATTAATGTGACACTAGAAAACCTCTATGGTCACCATTAACTCATTGCTACTCCAAACTTTGAGAAATGGTAGCCAAAACAAAAGCTTTACTTCTTCAAAAATTTCTAGTTACTAAAATGACATACCTTTAGTATTTTTCTTATTTATTTTATCAAAAAGATTATTTTGCTAAGATCTGTTGCAAATGAAAGCAAAAGAGTAGAGCTTTCCAACAAGCTATTACTTGCAAGAAATGGATCACTACAGCTCAAGTTATGACCTTCACAAGGTGACTATGTTAAATTGCCAAAATTGGAAATATTGCATGTTTTAGTAAAGTTGACTATCTAAAAATGCAGATTTCATGCCTAGCATCAACTTGCAACCAAAAGTTGATGCGATGCATCGACTTGGTGCTTTTTCGGCCACTTTTTAACACCTGAAATATCCCCTTGAACACAGATATAAAGAAAATCACTTTTATGATGGAATTCGATGCCAGACATCAACTTTGTGCATATACTCGAGGCGAGGCATTAGATTGCTCCACAAAACTCACGTTTTAGAAAGATTTATTTGTAGATAAAAGTCAGATATGAGAACAAGGACTTATTAGCTTAGATTTGATGCCAGACATCGACTTCCTGCATAAAACCTCAACCTTTCACTATACATTCGATGCCAGACATCGACTTGCTTGGAAAACTTCAACTTTGAAATCATTACACAGAAGACAAAACCTGGAGATGGAAGAAGAAAACTTATACATAGAACTTCTATTAAACCTTCTAATGGATATGGAGACTCAAAACTTTACAGATACTTTCTCACGTAAAGAAGCCCGATTATTCTCAACTACCATTCTCTTCATTCTCTCTTTCTCTAACTCTCTCTTCCTCATCCCATTAGTTGATACAAACTAACTTTTATAGAGTTTCTCAATCTCATGACTTTTAAAAAAGTTCTAGAACTAAAGTGAACTAACTTTACAAATATAATACACGTGAATTTGTCCCTTCACATAGGCATGTGGTTTTCTTCTAAAGCTTTGACCTTCAAATATATGTCCAATTAGTGATTGTTTCTCCAACAGTTAGATCAATTTTGAACATGCTATGAGAGATGAATTGTAAGAGAGGTGAATATCCCAAAAAAGAAAGATTTTCTTCATTGTCCATGACGTGTCAATTTTAGGGTGTCAATTTAACCTATTTTATTGAAATTAATAGGGCGAAAGCTAACTAATTATTTATATATTTCAGTGTTGATGTGCATAAACACACTAAAGACTACCGAGGCACTTTTTCCCTCTTTAGGAGTTCTTTTTTTGTTTCTATATATTTTTATAACCCAATGGGTTACCTATCGTTGTACATTCGCTTATTATTTCACTCTCCAAGATTATTTCTTCTTCTTCTTCATGTTATTTGCATGCTTCCGTAGTCCTTGAAGTCCAATAATTGGTAGTAGTGCATGTCGAGAATTTTTTCAGGGCATCATTGACACCCTTCCAATCACATTTTCTAAGGAAAGAATCTATGGTTTCTATAGTTTCTAGGAGAGTATAAGGGTAGGACTAAAGATGTCCCCACTATCTTCCAAATGTGGAGGGCCATTAAAAACATAATTCAAATAAATAAATAAATAAAAATATATATATATATATATATATATATATATATATATATATATATATATATATATATATATATATAAGAGAAGGATATATCAACGTATATATTACACCAAATATATAGTATCAATCAGAGTAACCTGCATCATCACTATGATGTGACGATGTTGGCTAGAAGATTGCCATCATCCCTTTTGTGTCTTTCTCTCCACCTCCATCATATCTTCCTCACCATAATAATTTTGCATGACATGTAATGAAGGAAAATAAATAAAAATATATGAAATATCCCTCAAAATAGGATGATCAAAAGAAAAAGTAATGCTCACAAAATCATCGAGTGGATCTGCTAGATTCTGACTCAAATGACGATATCCAAAATGAGTTTCATATTCTATTTCATCTTATCAAAATGGAAGAAATAAACAAATTTAATAAATATGATATTGTGCTAATGTTTAATATCAACGATGGAGATAGGGAAAATGCGTGACAAGATGTACTTCCATATTCAATATTCATGGACTATTTCGGGCCCCCAATCTCAATTTTCTTATATATGAATGTATAAAGGTATGCATGTACATAAGCAATATGCATGCATGTATGTATGTATGCATGTATGTATGTATGTGTACATATGCGTATATATGTAGCAAATGATCCTAGCAACCTAGGGAATTTTCTCTGCTTGAATTTGGAGAGGTTGGACCAACTCAAGGTTGCTGCAAAATCTTGAGTGCCCCGATTCTTGTGGCAGCACGTGTAATGTGCACATGAGGGTGGTAGTGTATTTCCCACAACGTATATAGGGATACAAATATAGCCCACCTCCATGTGGCATGTCCTCAAAATGGGCTTGTTATCTCTAACTTGTGTGATTGAGGTTATCCCATTTCGTACCATACACACACACACACACACACACACACACACATATATATATATATATATATATATATATATATATATATATATATATATGCACAAGCAAACACATATACACACATACATACACACACACACACACACACACACATATATATATATATATATATATATATATATATATATATATATATATATATATATATATATATATATATATATATATATATATATATATATATGTGTGTGTGTGTGTGTGTGTGTGTGTGTGTGTGTGAACCATGCTTGAAAAGTGGTTTTTTGTAGTTTATTTGGTTTGATGCGACCACCAACATCTTCTTCTTTGTCACCGGCAAGATACACCCATATACACAAACATACACACACACATATATATATATATGTATGTATATATATATATATATATATATATATATATATATATATATATATATATATATATATATATATATATATATATATATATATATATATATATATATATATATATATATATATATGAAGGTCAAAGATAGAGAAGATGGTCAAGATTGTGAAGAACCAAAGCAAGAAGCATGGTGCATGCATTCAAGCATTATGATGAATGGTTGGGGCTTGTTTATTCTCTCTTCGAATCAAGTGTGAACTTCCTTGGAGCACTTGTGTCTTGTCCTGAGATGTCTTACAACTTCTAATGTGAGGCAAAAAAAAAAATCTGAGATAGAGTTGAGGAGATAAGACCTTGCACGTGCATCCTTGCAGCACCATGTGCTCAATCTTTCTTGCTCTTCTTGTGTTGGTTGACTTTTGTTCCTGAAACTTGGCATAACTTCATCTTCAACCACATAAAACACTGAGTCACAACAAAGGAGAACAAAGACATGTTCTCTTTTTCTTTTTACCTAAATACCATTATATGAAGCAAAAAAGTGGGCATTTTACAATATCTAGAAAGCATCACGAGTCTTGCTTGTAAATATTGTCTTTAGAAGCTTGATCTCATATCCCAAGTAGTCAAGATAGATATACTAAAATTCTTGCTGCCATGAAAACTAGTTGTTGAGCATGACCAAGAATCCCACATCATGATCTTGGACAATAGATTAGAGTTGAAAAGGTACATGTAAGAATTCGCGAAGCTCCTTCATTACATCTATAACCTCAACAAGCACAGAAGATAGCTAATTAAGAGTTACTCGAAAGTTAGAGAACATGTGTTGTAAAAATCAGAGCATTTTAACAAGGCAATTAAGATCATCCCCTTTGTATGGTTAAGATCCCCATTGAATGCCTGGACATATTAACAGAATATGAAATACACTTCACAAAAGCATTCCCAAGAGAAGATAATATTCAACAAAATTATACTAAGAAACATTCACACATGATCAGAGAAATGCTCAAGATAAATCAAGCTGAACACGAAGTGGAAGCAGAACTCCAAATTATATTTCCATTAAAATGATATTTTACATTTCATGTGTTTTACAAGAGTTATGTGAATCTACAATAGAAGCTGATCATAGCTTTCCTCAGGCTCAAGGGTATTGTTATCCTCTGGCACATTAGAACACCTATCTTGCCTCTCTTGCTCCAAGATTGGCTCTTCAAGGTCAGCCATGTCCCCAGGTTCATCTGCAAGTGGGGGAACAGGCTCCCTTGAAGCTGCTTGGAATCTCTCCGTATCTGCAATGTGCTTCCTTCCAACCTCTTGGTCTTCATCTGGGCATTCATTCAGCCCATTGATTCTCATTCTAATGAAGCTCACTTGAGCATCATCCTTCTCCACAGCTATGCAGTGCCTGAACATCTTTAAGGAGCAAGCCAGAGTCGTTCCTGAAACAGCAGAAAACCTCTTAGAGGCTTCAATCAACAATGACTAATGAAAATTGTGAAAATTGAAATTACCTGTGCCCGAAAAAAGGTCTAGGACCCAGTCATCATCATTGGAAAATAGCTGAAGCAATCTCATTATGAGTTTTTGTGGCTTCTGATAAGGGTTAACCAATGTCATGTCCCCAGCTACATGACGAAGTTTCTTGGTAACGGCTGGGAACATGAGCACATTTGAGATCCCATTCTCATTGCAATGCTCCCTGACTCTCCTTTTGCTTACTTCATCATAATAGCCCACTGTAATGCATTCAGTGGCACTCACAAACCGATGCAAAGGAGTGTGATTTACGTTTGTCTTCACCCTGCAAAAAAGAACTATGAGTCACATAGGGCATCATGAAAGCCATGGAGATAGAAAGAAGATTACTTACCAAGTGAGGCACTCCACAGCATGACATCTTGCCTTCAGAGCAGTTGAAACAGAGAAAGACTGGTCTCTGCTATGGAAAATTACTATCCTCCAAAGAGGAGACATAGTCAACTCTGCAAAATCAGTGACCATCTTCCGAATCTGAGGGTGTTTGAAGGGTTCATCATCATTAACTGATCCTAACATCCTAAATCCATAGGGTATGTCCGCTATGAGAAGGGAGAAATGTTTTCTAGGCACAACAGAACAAATATTATTTACATCACTACAGAACACATTGTAATATACAGGCCTAAGGGGGTCTAGGGGATTGGAGAAACATTTAAGATCGGGTTCATCATCAAAATCCATCTCCTTCGCTTTCAGTCTAGATTTCTCATGCCTTGCTCTTTGAATGTGAGCAAGGAATGCAGGGGGGCAATCATCTAGTACCTCTGTAGACTTACTTTTCCTTGGTTTCTGCAGAACAAATTGGAAAAACAATTAGAAGAGCTCTTCAGTACAGCAAACAGAACATAAAGAACGGATGTATGGCATCGATTTCTTGTTGGGGTAGATGCTAGGCATCGACCTTCTACTAAAAATCGATGCTTGGCATCGACCTAGGGACCTAAGTCGATGCCTGGCATCGACTTTTGCCACGAGGTCGATGCCAGGCATCGACTTTTGTTGCAGGTCGATGCCAGGCATCGACTTATGCTGCAAGTCGATGCCAGGCATCGACTTATGCCCCCAAGTTGATACCAGGCATCGACTTATGCTGCAAGTCGATGCCAGGCATCGACTTATGCCCCCAAGTCGATGCCAGGCATCGACTTATGCCCCCATGTTGATGCCATGCAATGCATCAAATTGTTTAGTATGAAATATTCTGATAAGAGAATCTACCCAATCACGAAACAGGATGAAATATTTTGATAAGGCTTTGTAGGATGATGTGGTTGGATAGTCTGCTTGGACCTCTGTCCAAGAAAAGCAACCCAGCCTCTTCATCATCACCTCCTGAATCTTCATGTACACTTTATGACTACAGACACATAAATATAAAAGAGACTAGGTTAGACAAGAAGCATGGGAGGAGGGAAAAAGGATCTAGGAATAACATACATACTTATTGAGCTCAGTCACCATCTCCTCGAGGCTCAACTCCTTCGAGATTACCCTTGACAAAGTTGATATGATCAATGTATCATCCTTGATTCCTTGAAGGGCCCTCCACGGGGTCAGCTTCATGTCCTCAGGAGCCTCCTCAATTGAAAGGTCAACTTTCCTTCCCTTTCCCCTCAGATCAATTTGTGGGTCTGGCCTCGACTTTCGTTGCTTCTGGCCCTTGACCTCCTTGTGCTCCCACATTGTGAAGATTCTATCCTGAAGATCCCAGATCTCACCTGATCTGAATGCCAGTTGAAACCATGGGTCATATTTCCTCAAAGCATCTGACTTTCTATTCTCATCCAATGCAATTCCAACCTCAATAAGGCATTGCTTTCGTAGATTGGGATGTATTCTCCCAGCTTCCTTCACAAGACAATCTTCGTATTCATGGTGGAAGAACCGAATTCTCTCTATGGAGGACATTTTCTGCCTGTAGTCATTATCGTTGTTGTGATCCCAAGCAAGAAGCTTGGCTTCCTCAGTTGTAAGACCAGCATATATCTTACACTCTGCATACCTAAAGAAAAATGTAGTAGGGTGCTCCTTCACTAACTGTCTACGAGCCTCTGCAGAGTGTGAACCTCCAATCACATAATAAGTGTACTCCTCAAACAAATTCTCATTGAAATCCTCCACACAGCTGCACTCATGCGGATCCACCATTACAAGGAATGGCACAACAGTAGCATGAGGATTAATTTTCATTTTCTTCTTAAGATTTTGGACATGCAAATTATGTGGCTCCCTGATCTCAAGGGGCCTCCTCCCTGTGACTGGATCCACTGGTGGCCTGTGGATAATATTAATAGGCAGGTGGAACAACTGCCCCTTCTTCACAACTTTTCTTCTAGCTATGTCCTCCCTCATCTTATTCTTCTCAGTGCCAAGCACACCAGATGCAAGCTCTCCACCAGGTGCAACAATAATGTCCCCAGAGCTAGAGCTTGAGTCAGAAAAGTCCTCTTCTGCAATTATCTTCTTTTTCTTTTGGGGCTTTTTCTGCACACTCTGCTTACCCCTTGCCTTTACAGGGGTCGTCTTCTTATGCTGTGTTGGCATGATATTGCCCTGTATCCATGGGATCAGGTCCTTGATGAAATTCACTGAGTCTCTGCATATCTGAGCTAGCTCCTCTGGAACACAGCATTCTGGGCATAAGAAATCCATCTTGCATATGACATTTCTTAATCCCTTCGATGTCTCCACCAAGAAAAGCAGGTTGTCAGAATCTTCATCTTCATAATCCAATTTGTAAACAAGGCCATACTGAAAACCTTGTGTTGTCGTGATCTTTCCTCTGCCATAGGCCCCTGCGAACACAAGGAGGACTGCATTCTTCTCTTCAACGTACTGAAGGCACCATTCGAGATTTGTCATGTCCCGAAGTGGACGATCTGTCTTCATGACCTCTGTCTCCCTCGACCTTTCCTTCATATTTGGATCCTCCACAGGAATTTTAATGCTACTCTGTCCACCTGAGGATATTCCTAGTGGGTTGCTGGCCTTCTCAGAGGATAATGGTGCAATAATTTTCTTTGCCTTTGCTTGGTGACCACTGCCTTTGTCACGTTGCTGGTCAGCAGAGCCCATGGTGACTCTGAGCTTCTTGATGGGCCTTTCATCCTTGTACTCTGCATCCCTGAAAGCAATTGGAAATATCAAGCAATAAGAAATATCAGCCCATGTCCATGCAAGGCATGGATTTTGAGCTTCAGGTCGATGCCAGGCATCGATGTTTAAGTGCATGTCGATGCCAGGCATCGACTTTGTGTGCAAGTCGATGCTAGGCATCGACTTGAGGGTGAAAGTCGATGCTAGGCATCGAGTTGGGGGTGCAAGAGTCGATGAATGGCATCCATTTTTGGGCCCAAGTCGATGCCTGGCATCGACTTTTGGGCCAAGTCGATGCCTGGCATCGACTTTTACCCTCAAGTCGATGCCTGGCATCGACTTGAACACAAAGTCGATGCCTGGCATCGACTTGGGCACAAAAGTCGATGCCAAGCATCGATTTGGGCCCAAAAGCCGATGCCAAGCATCGATTTCGCACCCAAAAGTCGATGCCTGGCATCGACTTTTCAGTGCATGATGATGCTGGCAAGCCGATGCTTGGCATCGTTTTTTGGGACCAAGTCGATGCCTGGCATCGACTTGGGGCTGCAAGTCGATGCCAGGCATCGACTTGCACCGACAAGTCGATGCCAGGCATCGACTTGTAGGAGCAAGTCGATGCCAGGCATCGACTTGGGGCTGCAAGTCGATGCCAGGCATCGACTTGCACCCACAAGTCGATGCCTGGCATCGACTTACACCTTAAAGTCGATGCCAGGCATGGACCTGTACATGCTTTGGATCCATATTTCTAGAGGCAAGAAAAATAAAGACCTAGAAATGAGAAATTTACACAGACATACAGAGGGAATCTTTTTGGAATCTTTTTTTTAGTTATGATTTTGTCTACCTCTTGGTACTTTTGCCAACATTCTTCTTCTCCATCAGGCTTGGCTTGCTGGTATGCTGACCTCTGTGCTCCATGGCTGTCTGTGCTCTGCTGCTCTCTCTTGCTCGTGGATTTTGAAAATGCGAATGATCTCCTCCTCTGGTATTTATAGGCAATTGGGTAACTTGAACCAGAAACTAACTGGATCTAACTGAATGAGTCCACTTGCTAACTAAATCTGTCAACTTATCTAACCAGGGAATAGCACCCACACAAATAGGCTGTTTCAGAGCCACTTTAATGAAATATTCATAGACCCTTACAACTATTTATATACATTTGCATAGAAATTACATTTCAATGGCAAGAGTATGGTATGTCCATGAGGATGTCTAAACTCATGTAGAGATTTGTTTCTAAGAATCTCTTTCTTGGGAGAAAATCAAGTCAAAGTTGTGTTTAATGTGGGAGACTAATGACATCTTCATAGTATTACCCTCCACACTTTAGTTCATATTCACATTTATCTTGTAACTCACTGTTGAAATGGAAAATCACTATGAATAAACATTCTAGTACAGAACCTTGCAACTATTTATATACATTTGCATGGAAATTAAACTTCAATGGCAACAGTATGGTATGTACATGAGGATTTCTAATCTCATGTAGATGTTTTTTCTTAGAGTCTGTTGCTTGGGAGAAAATTAGGTCTAA
Source organism: Ceratopteris richardii (assembly GCA_020310875.1). Taxonomy (NCBI): domain Eukaryota; kingdom Viridiplantae; phylum Streptophyta; class Polypodiopsida; order Polypodiales; family Pteridaceae; genus Ceratopteris; species Ceratopteris richardii. Next base: position 80,537,317 of record CM035414.1, read on the forward strand.
GTTGTGAGATTAATGACATCTTTATAGTGTTATCCTCCACACTTTAGTTCATATTCACATTTATCTTGTAACACATTGTTGAAATGGAAAATCAATGTATGAATATACTTTCTGTGTGCCTCTTTTACACATAATTCTTTTTCAATATACTTTCATCTACCTCTTTGATATCTAGCCAAGACCACAATAAAACCTAATCCTTGAAATCTTAACCAAATGTAAAATTTCTTCTTGTATAGTGTTCAATGGCATAGCATATTCCAGTTGGAACTCAACTTGGATATATTCCAGTTGTAAAATTTCTTCTTGTAAAATTTCATCCAAACAATTTTATTATATATTCCTATTGGAACACAACTTTGATATATTTTGATTCATTCACAATGCTTAGACTGAATGACTCATATGAAGTTAGAAATCAACTGTGTTTCTCATTTGAATCAAAAGTGAATCAAATCTTTGGTTCCCTTATTAGTGTATATTTGAGTAATTAAGTGATTTGATGTAATTTGATGTTTTATGTTATTTAATGTACTTTAATAAGCTTTTGATTTCATATCTTCTTGATGTGACATTTGATGTGATATCTTCACTTGATCTCGGATTTCTACTTATTTAAAAAGGTCATTCATCTTCAGTCTTCTGTGAACTCAGTGAAGATGAGCTCAATCTTTTCAGTGGATGCTTGGGCATCAGCTTCCTCTGCTCATATTGATTCATTGCTCTCAGTTGAGCCTTTCTAGAGAAGTGATGATCCCTATGATTTAGAACGTGCTGATGATTCCATGTTTTCTGTTGAGTCATTTAAGTTATCCAATTCACAGTGCAATGCTGCTCATACAAATGCACCTCTTGATCTCCCATCTGATCCAACCATTGATCTCCCTTCTGACTCAAGTGCATGTGGAGCAACGAAAAAGCAAAGCAGGCTCAATCTACGATTTAAAAGAAGGTCTCGTGAAGTAAGTCGAAAAAGATTTAAATTTCTTACTTCAGATAGACAGATTGCATTGGATATTGTGAAGCATTGTTGTGGTTTGAAATGCTTGTATAATTTAGGGATGAAGAAACTAAAGCACATAAGAGAAAAATTCCTCCATTTAGATAGTGAAAGGCAAGATATATACCTTGTTTCTTGCATGCAAATGATTGAGGATAACATGTCAGTAACGCGTGTTGGTTTTGAATATTTCTTTACTCAAGGGATGCCATGCTGTAGGGCTGCATTTAAAATTGCAATGGGTGTAGGAAATTTTAGAATACATAGGGTTCAACAAGGGTTTTTGAATGGGGATCTCATTTTGGATACGTTCCATGGTGGGACCAAAGGATCTGTTGGACGTCATGCAATGAATTGGATGATGAACTATTTTAGCTTGCATTGTGAAGTTATGCCTACAACTGGAAGGTTGCACTTGTCAGATAACTTTACTCGTCGAGAGGTATTTCAAATATATAGAGAAGACATGGAAAATAGAAATGAGAAGTATGTGTTGTATCGTCACTTTACTCGATTATGGAAGGAGGAGTTTAACAATGTTTCTATTCCTCGTAAAGTTAGAATGGGTGAATGTTCAGTTTGTGCCACTTTGAAAAACATGGCAAAAGGGGCTACAACACCACAGGAAAAGCATAATTTTAAAAACCTTCTTAACAACCATCGTGACAGTCAAGCATTAGAGAGAAAGAAAGCAATTCATCATCGAAGTAAGGCACTCAGAAATCCGGAGCGTTATATGTGTTTGTTGATCGATGGTATGGATCAAAAAAAAACTTGTTTGCCACATTTTTATCGCATCCCTAAGGACATTGGAGATGAAGTCCTTGTGCAAATGCATTTGGTTGGCGCTTTGGTATACAATGGAACTGTAATGTCCAAGGTTTTCTTCACATATCCGAATGTGCATAATGATCCAAACCTTACAGTTACTGTCATTCATCGTGTTTTGCAATCATGGAAGGGTCTTTTGCCACCAACTCTATATTTGCAACTAGATAATACTCCAAGAGAGAATAAAAATTCTACAGTCTTTGGATATTTAAGCATGCTTGTTGAAAAACAGGTATTTCAGAAGGTTAAGGTAAATTTTCTTCTGGTTGGCCACACTCATGATCACATTGATCAAATGTTCAGTACTTTCTCTAAGAAGTTGGCACGTAACAATGCTTTTACTCTTCCGATTTTATCTGAGCTGATCTCAGAAGCATATACTCCAAAACCAGAAGTTCAACACCTCACACAGATTTATGACTTTAAGCACTTTTGCTCAATGGGCCTTGATAACAGTGCTAAGGTTTTGGCTCCATTGCACAATATTAGTTTCAACCATGTATTCTTGATGAGGAGGGTTGATGAAATAACCCTTTTATTTGCAAAGCAGTATTCATCTTCTCTTGGGTGGGAGCCTACAGAGGGATGCAGATTCTTATTGCAGGTGCCTAATTTGTCTACTGTAACAGTGTATGGTGCAGAACAATCACCATATGAAGATAAAAACAATACAAAAAGATGTGGAAGTGTGGTTGATCAAAGTAAAAGCTGGATGCATGCACTCATTGAAAAGAAGAGACATATTGAGCGTGCAAAAAAATATGCTGGAGATCAAGATGTATCTTGGTGGGAGGACTTTTTCAATCATCAAGAAGAGATTATACAGTATACAATTGCAGGTCACTGGCCAGTTGATGTTCCATTCACATGGGATTTTTGTACACAAAGATCCGTGAATGTGGCCCAAGCATGTAATGCAGATGCACTTCAAAGTTTTATACATCCACTAGAAAGAAATATTTATGTAGGCCCAAGGATGACAAAACAGGCAGAAGCAAGATGGCAAGGAAATTTAATAGAGATAAATGTTGGAACGCTTATTGCAGTACTTGCTGATGGTGATGAGGCTACCAGACCATTTTGGATTGCAAAGGTTTTAGAGATAACTAAAGATATTGATCAGAGAAGAATAGAGGCTTTGGTGGTGCATTGGTATTACACTAAAAGTAGTAATGCATTCACAGGTAAATATAACTTAGAAATGGTGTGTGATGCTAAACGAACAGGTTCAAAAAGGAAAAAGAATATTCGAAGCACATCCACTCTTAAAATGGATGATGTAGATATTCTTGTTTATGATTTTTCCTTGACAAAAACTGGTCACTTGAGGAAAGCAACCATCAACATGATAAAACAAAAGCTTCCAGATGTATGTGGTACAGGAAATCATAGGAAAACAAGAAGAGTTGTGCATGATCCTGCAGAATTTGGTATGTACGTGGATGAAGATAGAGCTCTTGTGGATATAGAAGAAGAAGAAGAGAGCTCTCAACAGTATGAGACTGAATCAAGTGCATCAGATGATGAGGGTGTAGACATAGATCAACAAAGTTGTGAGTTGCATTGAAGCTCTCAGACATTTTTAGTGCTTATGTAAATGCCTCAAAGTAGTTTGGTTAATGAAACCATGTTTTGTAGCAATTTTGAATAACAATCAGATATCCACCCATTAAAGATATGTCTAAAATGTTATTTTTGTGTAAAAACTATTGACTTCTACATTCTTATATATATTTTAGACATGTCAATGTCTTAGCATATAGATTTTGGACATGTCAATGTCTTATCATATACATTTTGGGACACGTCAATGCCTAATATAGTGAAATTTTGACTACATTTTGAGCTCATTTTTTTTTGAGAAAATGACAAAAAACGTCAAAAATTACTTGTTTTCACCTCATTTTTGTAATATATGTATACTGGTGTAAAGGAATTCCAAAAATGAGGTGAAAACATGTAATTTTTGACGTAAGTGTTCTCTTTTTACGACATAGTTCTCGTTTGTTACGACTCGCTGTTATAACCATATAAACTTGTACCTTGGAGATAAGCTTCCATTCTTAATGACCAAGCTGAGTAATTACCTCTATACAATTTGTCAATTGATGAAGGAAATCCATCTACCATCCTTGCTCTGATACCACTGTGAAGAGATGGATAGGTATGTGCTTGAAGATGAAGAGGTGTTGCAAAATCCTTGATCTACACCAACCAAATGAACTCCAAGAGTATGTGGTGGGTCCTTTTAGCTTGCCAATGGATGTATTAGACACCCTATGTGCCTTGGAAGATCACTCTCAAAAAGATAGATCAAAATAGATAAGTTGGAATTAGCTTAGAGGTGAAGAACTTGCTATTTTGGTTCATACACCTGTCCAGTATTTTGCATAATTCTCTGAGCACAATAGCAATTAGCTTAATTCCTTTTGGGGAAGTCTAGTTAACTTAAAGATCTAAAGACTAATGGCATAAAAAATAATGAACCACACACTGAGAATGATGTTTAACAAGTGATGACATCATCCCGATTTTCACGAGCTGCTACAGTAATGAGACTAGTGAGCAGAAAAATGAACATAACTCAAGCTTTAAGAATGATTATGAAAATTTTTATGCTTATACTAGGCATTATGCTGAATCTAACAAGCTTTAAATCATTGAATTGGGGTAATTACACACTGAGAAACAACTCTGACAAGATAAGTAAAAAAAGTCGGGTACCTGACAGAGAAGTGAAAATGAACAGAGAGGGCTGACTTCAACTGAACATAAATGAAGATTGAAACACCCAAATGAAATGAAATTTTGTGAGCATATAGTAGACGTATATAGCTAACTTTACCAAGTTAAAACCACTGAAAATGATGCACCAAGCTCAAGAAACCATCTCTGCAATCTGACTAAGAAAACTGAGAGATATGGCAATGAGTAGTGCACTTCACAAGAACATGGAAATATGAACTCAAATGATCATGAAAATGAAATTATATTGATTTTACAACACAATGGACTTACTGATACATATGTGTGCCTTGAAACCACACCTTGATATGGCATAAAGCTCAGCTCTTCGAGGTCTTCTCTGAGGTCTCTCTAACCATGACTAAAGCTACCATATATTTATAGTTGAGCTTGGGAGGCTAACTTCCCTCAATCACTCTCCAATCAGTTAGTGATTGATTTGATTCTCTATGTACCACAAATCATGAATTTGTGGCTCCTCTTTCCCTTTTCGATCAAGTGGACTCAATCACTTAAGATTCTTTCACTTTTACATTAAGTAAAGTCTTCAAAAGTTACAAGAGGTAGTTCACAAGTGAACTTTACATTGTCTTCATTTTAAGGATTCTTCTTTGAATTTGTGGGACTCAATCCAATACTTAGGCTTTTCATAAACTTGCTCCAACATTGAGTTAACCCTTTAAGCCCTTTACCTCCTGTATAGCTTTTATGAATGACTTCCTAGGCTCGATGATGTTTCTAAGAATATATCAATGTCTTTGCAAGTGTGTTTCTTGGGACATCATTAGGATTTATTTCCCTTCTTGTTGTGGATATGGCTCAACTACTTGCACAAACGCCCTTATGTTTTAGAAAGGGACACTAAAAAGACCCAACTGCCCTTTTTCCTTGCTTCAAAATCACTCTTACTTCCTTTATAAACTTGCTCAAGTCTAGCTTTGGAAGCTTCTCAAAAAACTAGTTCACTTACCAATTACCTCCCACTACTATAAAAAATAATAAATGCAAGACTAATAAAGATGAAGGTCAAAAAATGTTTGGTTAATGGAAAAGTAAAAAATTGGACTAAAAACTAATACCCCTTAAAAATCTAAAAATATTATTACTACCTATCTAACTTCTCAATCTAATGGAAATAAAGGTAAGGATGATGGGAGCGAGCTCCCAAACAAGTAAAAAAATCTCTTAGTATTCCCTACCTTGCATGATGTGATCCTTTGTGTGCATCACCTACAAGTATCATGTTCGACAATAGTGCCAAGGTGTTCAATGTAGACCCACTCACATGACACTCACACCAACCATCTTCAAGCAATGGATCCTTGCCCACAAAATGTCAATCCCATAGATAATTCAGTGATATGAGGATCAAAATGTGACTGATTTTGTCACAAAGCTCAAGGACATAGCAGATCAGTTGGGAAGCATTGGAGAGGTAATAGATGAAGAGCAAATTGTAATGCAGGTCATCAATGGCTTCAAGGCAGATGAAAAGTGGGAAGCATTCACCATAGCTATGGATTTGTACATGGACATGCATGTACCTGATTTCAATACACCCATTGGACAACTACTTACTCAAGAGGCAAAGCTTATCAAAAATGGAGAAAGCTCTAAAGGTAATCAATCTTCAGCCTTATATACTGATAAAAGAAAGTCCAAAGAAAACAAAGGAAATTCAAAGAAAGTGGATGATGAATGGCTATGCCACAAGGTAAATCTGATGAGCATGTTTTCTACATAGATTCAGGTTGATCAAATCATGTGGCAAGAAATGTGGCACTCCTATCAGATTTAGAAGATCCAAGGAATAAGCATGGGGTACAAATAGGAGATGATACAAGACACCTTGTGGAGAAAATAGGAAATGTCAAAGCACCTGATGGAAACATGAACCTACTCAGTAAGGTACTCTATGTCCCTACCATTACAAAGAATTTGATAAGTGTTGAGTAGATAGTAGAGAAAGGGTTGCAAGTCAGGTTCACAAAAGCAGGAGCATTTGTTGAAGATCCAAGCCAAGGATTCAAAAGAATTGCAAAAGGTGAAAAGACAGGTAGATTTCACATTTGAATTACAAGACACTAGAAACATTGCTCTCTTTAATTATGGTAGTCAGACACTCACAAAATTGGAAGTATGGCACAAAAGGTTAGCACATATTGGTGAAAGATCATTAAAGAAAATTTGCAGGGATCAAAGTGTACTTGGACTCCCTAACTTGTCAAAACAACACATGATTTATAAGTGTAGTGCATGTCAATTTGGAGAGTCTCACATGTTACCATTCATGAAGAAAGGTTATATGCATGGAGATCTCTTGGAGTTGGTTCATACAGATGTATGGGGACCTAGCAAGGATGCTTCAATATCTGGATCAAGGTATTATGTCTCCTTTATTGATGATTGCAGCAGATGGACTATCCTATTCTTTATGAAACACAAAGATGAAGTTTTTTCATGTTTCAAAAGATATTTGGCTCTTGTGGAGAATCAAACAGGTGAATCACTAAAAAGGCTAAGGTCAGATGGAGGGGGAGAATACTTCTCCCATGAGTTTGATTCTTTTCTTCAAGAAAGAGGAATCAAAAGAGAGGTAACTACAAGGTACACTCCTGAGCAAAATGGAGTGGCAGAAAGGAGGAATATGACAATTGTTGAAGCCACAAGGTCCATGTTAAATGAAAAGCATTTGCCTAATTATCTATGGGCTGAGGCTGTATCTACAACCACTTACTTGATTATCAGGTTGCCTTCAAAATCCCTTGATGGGATGACTCCATGAGGCTTGGAATGGAAGAAGACCTAGCTTAGTTCATTGTAAAATTTTTGGATGTATTGCTTTTGCTCATGTTCCTTCAGAGGTTAGAGGCAAGATGGATCCAAAGGCAGAAAGTGTGTGTATTTATTGGATATACCAACAATCGAAAGGGTTACAGGTTATACAACCCTACCAACAAAGGATTCTTGGTAAGCAGAGATGTAGTTTTTGATGAGAACAATCCATGGTATGAAGATTCATGCAGGAAGGTCAAATTGCCATATGAACTTGTAGAAGATTTCCCAAAGCATGGTAGAGAGCATCAACCAAATATTGAAGAACAAGATACTTCAGAAGATGATGAAGAAACTCAGATGGAAAAAATCAAAGCATGGAAGTCTAAAGGTAAAGCAAAATTGCAAGAACTTGGAAATGCGGCAGAATCATCACAACATGGCTTAAGAAGATCTATAAGGGAAAGAAAAAAACCAAAAAGGTATGGGTTTGACACCTCATTAGTAACTAAACATTCTATTTTCATAGCACAGGACATAAATCAAGAGGAGCCATCATCCTTTGAAGAGGCCAAAGCAAAACCAGAAGGGAAGCATGCAATGAAGGAAGACATTGAAGCACTTGCGGAAAACAACACTTGAGATTTGGTGCCCAAGACTTCATCCATGAAGGTAATAGGCTCAAGATGGGTCTATAAACTCAAGAAGAATTCTGATGATTCCATTAGCAGGTATAAGGCAAGGGTTGTAGCAAAAGTCTTTGCACAAACTCAGGGAATTGATTATGAGGAGACCTTCTCTCCTGTGGCAAAGATGCCTACTATTAGGGTTTTGCTTAGTATTGCCTCTTCCAAGAATTGGAAGATACTTCAACTAGATGTAAAGAATGCATTCTTGAATGGTTGGATAACGGAAGAGGTATATATGGCACAACCACCTGGTTTTGAGAATCAAGTTTATCCTGATTATGTATGTAAACTTAATAACGCATTGTATGGTCTCAAGCAAGCTTGAAGAGCTTGGAATTTCAGGCTTGTTTCATTCTTGCAGGACAAAGGCTTTCAACCAAGCAAGGCAGATCCTTCACTCTTTATCAAAAAGAGTAATTCTGAGGTCATCTACTTATGTGTATATGTAGATGATATTATATTGACAGGGAATGATGCAGATGGTATGAAGAAGATCGAAGATGAGATGAGAGAAGAATTCAAGATAAGTGATTTAGGATCACTTACCTACTTCCTAGGTTTGGAAGTTGTCTACAAAGATCATGGTTTATTTCTCACTCAAAGGAAGAATATCAAGGATATGTTAGCAAAATTCAAGATGGAGGATTGTAAAATTGTAGGTACTCCAATGGAGGTCAACCATAAATTGAGCTCACATGAAGGTGAACTCATAGAGGACATCACATCATATCAAAGCCTTGTGGGTAGTCTCAACTATGCCACATTGGCAAGGGTAGATAAATGTTATAGTGTAAGTGTGCTAAGTCAATTCATGCACACACCAAGGAAACCACACATGGACGTTGCTAAGAGGATACTCAAATATCTCAAAGGAACCATAAATGAAGGACTTTATTATCCTTATGTATCTGATTTAGGGTTGAAGCTATTTTCTGATGAAGATTGGGCTGGCTCCAAAGAAGATAGAAGGAGCACTTCAGGTTATCTTACCTTTGCAGGTTCAAAGCTTATTTCATGGTCATCCAAGAAGCAATCCACAGTTGCTCTCTCTTCTACTAAAGCTGAATACAAAGGTCTTGTCATAGCTACACAAGAAGCTATGTGGATGAAGACATTATTCAAAGATCTTGGATTGGAGTTTGGAACTCCAACTATTTTTGGTGCCAATATGAGTTCTATTCATTTGGCTGCTAATCCTATTTTTCATGCAAGGACTAAACATACTGAAGTTCATTATCACTATGTACGAGAGAAGGTTCTAAGCAAAGAGATTAAAATATCATATGTGTCCACTCATCAACAATGTGCAGATATTCTAACCAAAGCATTGGATGGTACAAAGCTTTGCAAATTCAAGGCTATGATAGGTTTGCAAGTAATCTTGGAAGATTGAACACCTCAAGCATACTTGGCTTGAGGGGGAACTGTTGGAGCAAGTCTATGACAAGCCTAAGTATTGGCTTTTGTCCCACAAATTCAAAGAAGAAGCCTTAAAATGAAGACAATGTAAAGTTCACTTGTGAACTACCTCTTGTAACTTTTGAAGACTTTACTTAATGTAAAAGTGAAAGAATCTTAAGTGGTTGAGTCCACTTGATCAAAAAGGGAAAGAGGATCATCTGCATGTGCCCTTCTTAGTCCTGGAGTCTTCATAGAGGGCAATCCAAGTTCCTCATCAAGACTCTCTTCTGAACTGCTTGAATCTCCATCAACGTCTTCAAAACCTGCACATGTTTTCTGACCTGTAGAAAGCTTTTCTTTACCTTTCTTGGATGTATTTGATGAATTTGCTGGACTTAAATTTCCATGCAGCAATCTTCCACTCCATGGATTTCAATTGGAACTATTGCTTGGTGATGCATCCAGTCCACTCAAAACTTGAGATTCTGCACTTGATTTTTCAGCATTTTCTTTGTCATTTGGTTCAAGATTCAGTCCTTCTTTGGCATCTACATAGAAGCTTCACATTTCATCAAATACCACATCTCTGCTCACCTTTAGCTATTGTGTGAGTGGGTTATAACATTTATATCCCTTTTGCTCAAGGGAGTATCCAATGAAGACACACTTTTCTACTTTTGGATCAAGATTTGTCCTCAATTCATCTGGGACATGTACATATGAAATATAGCCAAAAACTTTCAAATGTGATAAGTTTGGCATTTTACTGTAAACTTCTCTTCAGGTGTAACTTGATGTACAATAGGAGTCGGAGTTCTGTTCATGATGTATATAGCAGTATGCACAACTTCTGCCCAATACAAATGAGGCATATTCTTATCAGCCATCAAGGCTCTTGCTATTTCTACAATATGTCTATTTTTGCATTCAACAATGCCATTCTATTGTGGTGTGTACCTGCATGAGAATTGACGTTGAATTCCATGATTTTTTAGAAAACTACTGAACTTATTTGAGATGTATTCACCTCCTCCATCAGATCTTAATGTCTGAATGTACTTCCCTGTCTGCTTTTCCACCATAACTTTAAAATTCTGGAAGTGAGTGAACACCTCACTCTTCTCTTTCATGAAATATACCCATACTTTGCATGTATGGTCATCAATGAAAGTAACATAAAACATGTAACCACCCATAGATGTGGTCTTTGCTGGACCCCAAACATCTGTATGTACTACTTCTAGTACATTCTCTCTAACATGCTTATCATGTGGAAATGATGATCTTGACTGTTTACCAAATTGACATGCTGGACATACCTTTTGCATTTCTACAACTTTGAAATTTGGTAGTCCATGGACAATCTCCTTTGACTGCATCAATTTCAGCCTTTACAAGTTTGCTTGTCCAATCCGTTTGTGCCACATCTCTATATCTGCAATAACTCCTGCACCTTTTGCAAACATGGGTGCATTCATTATAGGAATCTTCACATTTAAGGTGAACATCCTACCCACTTTGTTTCCTTTGGCAACCAATCGTCCATCTTGCTTGTACTCTTCTACATATAATCCATCAGCATTGAACCTGACTTGTAATCCCTGGTCAACCATTTGTCCAACAGAAACCAGATTCTTTGTTATATTTAGAACATGCAGCACATCAGCAAGATGTTTTACCTTTCCATCCTTCATCGATAGTGCTATGGTTCATGTATGCTCAATAGGATGTGATGTGTCATCACCTGTTTCAACATATCTAGGAACTGGCAATTTTTGCAAAGTACTAAACCATTTTGCATGTCTGGTCATGTGATTTGAAGCACTTGAATCAACATACTAGACATTATCATTTGATTCTGAAACACCAGCAGACATCGTATTCATCATGTGATGTTGAACCATGAACAACTTCTGAGAATCATCTACACATGTGGATGCATAGTTATTTTGATGCCTTCTATTATTTTGATTCTTCAACCAGCAATCACATTCAAAGTGTCTAGGTTTACCACAATTACAACATCCTTTATTGTCATTACCTGAATCATTTCTTTGGAAATTTCTGCAGCCTCTTTGGCTTCCCCTTCCTTGAAACTGTCCTCTTTCTTGTGCATGATTCTGTTGTTGACTTTGGTCTTAGTTACTATTTCCTCTTCCAATTCCAAAACCTCTAACTCTGCCTCTTCCTCTACCAGAGTAGAATACCTGCTCAAAACTAGATTTTCCTTGGGAGTTTGAATCCTCACCAAGATTCTTTTCTTCAATAAACAGCATAGATACTAGATCAACAAAATTCGGAATATTTTCCCTGGTCTCTATAGAAGTTTTGAACTACTTATATGCAACTCCTAAATCATGTAGACACACTTCCACCTTATCAGCATCATCTACATTCATGCCAATAGATGCAAGTGAATCACATATGCTTTTGATTTTCAAGGTGTAGTCACTTACCGACATGCTCTTCTTCTCCAATGTATGCAACTTGTTCTTGAGTTGCAATTTTCGTGCCTTTGTATTGGTCTCATACAATGTGACCAAACTGTTCCAAGCCTCTTTTGGAGTCTTAGCATCTTGTATGTGTCCAATCATGCTATCCTGTATGCTAACAGATAGCCAGTACATTACCTTTCGTGCTCCTTGATTCCATTCCTCATATGCTCTTACCTGATCTGCAGTCCGATTCCTTTTTGGTAATTGTAGAGCATTTTCATTCTCTCCTTCGATGTACTTCCAGTAGCCTTTTCCCATCAGGAAATTTGTCATTCTGAATCTCGAAGCATGGAAGTTGCTCTTGTCCAGCTTATCGCTCATAAGCTAACTCATTCCATCTGTGTTTGCCATTTCTACAGCAATTCAAAACACTGCAAAGCACTACAAGCAGCACTTTTGCTTCAATACTGTCACACTATGACGTAACAGTTTGATCTCACAAAAACACAGTTTTCGTGTATCAATAGTACACGGAATCACTTGAAATTATGGATCTAGAATATATGAGTGTCGTCGAACACAATGCAAGTTATAGTTTCTGTAACTCACATGGTTTTTTTGCGGGCTCTACCTTGCGGGCTCGAAATGGAGGTTGAGATGGATCAGAGACTTCGATCTGACAAAAACGAGTGACCCTAAAGGGATAACTATTGAAAATATTTTGAGGTCTTCTACCTTCACGTCAATTTTCGTAGTAAATGGAGGTCATTTGTGAATCAAGTTTTCTCCATGCCTTGCTGCGTACTCTTCACCGTTGCCTTCTCCACGAGCTCTCTACAGCCACGCTGGCTCTGATACCATGTCATGAGGAAGGAGATAAGGAAGAGATCTCACACACATACTCTCACTCTCAAGGTGAAGCACACACACAGATTGAGGCAAGGAAGAATGATCTTCTTCTTCTTCTTCTATTACATGAAAAGGAATGTACAAGAATGACCTAAAAAACAAGAATACAACAAGTGCAATATATAAAGATCAGTACATAAGGAAAAACCTAATGTTTGCAAATGAGTGAGCTGGCAATAAACAAATGTGCCATCACTCTCGATAGATAAAACTAATAAAGCTCAATGAATTATCCCTGATGTATATCGGCGTGACCACTATACATGTCAGAGAAACAAAAAACTAGTACGTGTCATCCTGGATCATCACATGAGCTTGATATCTCAACACAAAGAACCTCTCTGTCACATAATGAAAATGTACCTTAGTGAGCTTTGTGCAAGCATCAAACACAATGTTCCTAGCTAGTGTTAATGCACTCTAACTATCAGCGAAGGTGGTGGTGGTAGAAGATGGACCAACAACCAAATCATCCAAAAGGAATTTGAGCCACACACACTAAACAATCATTTACGTAGCCTCACAACTATAAGTGGACATAGTAGGCTACTTCTTTCTCAAACAAGATATGCATGAGCTACCAAGCATGAAGCTAAAACCACTCATGGACACATGATTGTCGTAGCAACTAGCCTATTTTGAGCCAAAAAAAGTATGTAAGTATGGCTTTAATGATCCCCTCTTGGGATAAAAACCAATTCAAGTAGCTACGTACCACTCAAGTAGTAAAGATGCACTTCATTGCTTGTCAATGTCCGACATCTGGGCAACACATAAACCTGCTCATTTGAGAGAAAGAAAAATGAATATCAAGTCATATTATGCACAAGTAAAGCAACAAACTACTGATAGAGAACAACATCAAATGCATCTCCAACATCATGAAGACTCAACCCTAAACCTATTTCCATGGGATTGGGGATAGGTTTGCAATATTCAAGGCTAAAATGTTGTAATAATGTGTAACTATATTTTGTTTGACACAAAGTTATCCACCCATCAACTTGCATAAGATGAATGCCCAAATAAATAATGCAAATGCCCCAAATCTAACATCTAAAAAGAGGCATGAAAATGAGAGTTGATTTCAGCATGATGCTTCTCATTAGGACTAGTGAGCAACATGCCATCAACATATACAAGAATGATTAGAAGTACATCATCTACATGCTCAGCATATAAGGTGCTCTCTGTTGAACTAATCTCAAAACCATGTGCAAGCAAGTAGGCATGTATCTTTTCATACCAAGCACGAGGTTTTTGCTTCAAACCATATAATGCCTTTTGAAACTTGCACATGTTGTTTTCATGCCCTTTCTACACAAAACCATGGGGTTGAAATACATACACTTCTTCATGTAAGGCACCATTCAGAATTGCAATTTTAATGTCCAACTGATATACATTCATACCATGATGAGAAAGAAGTGCACAAATGCTACACACAATGCTCATTTGGCATGTGGGAGCAAAGGTATCATCAAAATCAATGCCTCTCTCTTCACCATGATCTTTTCAAAAGAAGCCTTGCCTTATACCTATCAACTATTCCATTAGGCTTAGGTTTCATATTGCATACCCATTTAGTGCCAATCACCTTTTTTCCTAGAGGCAAATCACATAGAAACCAAGTACCATTCTTCAAAATAGCATCATATTCTAATTGCACAGCAGGCATCCAATTTTCATAATTATCTGCTTCATAAATTTAGGCATAGTTTTAGCCTCTTCTATGTCAGCCCTCTAATCAATAAATGCATCGTAAATAGAATGATCTACATCATTATATGGAACCTATAAAGGCTAAGCCTTTCACTCATTTGAACCAGCACTTGATTGTTTGCCTCCGAAAAGAGGCAAAAAATTTCCATATGCATATTTAGAGCTGAGGAGGCTATGCAAAAATGACCTATGGAATATGCAAGGTTGAAAGATCTATATTCAAAAGAAGATGAGTACAAGATTTGTGGGAAAATGATGAAGATGATGGCATGGCAGATTCTGTTGAGGGTTGGTATCAAAATGACAGTGAGAGCATTGATATTTCTAAAAATGAGAAATATCTTCAAGAGGAATTTCTAAAGCATGTATATGAAGGAAGTCGTTTGACACGAATAAGTGCGAGCTTACTTATTCTCAATCTCCAAAATCATTTTGGATGGAGTAATGTATCTGTTTCAGCACTATTAAGGTATAAATATTTTCATTTTTCTATCTATTTATATATATACATATAAATACATGCATATATAGACATACACATAAGTATACATGAATGCATACACACATATAAACATACACACACATATACACACATACACATGCTATGAGAGTAAGGTGAAATTATACATACATGTATCAAATGAAGATGTTTTGTCCATCTAGCCTTTAGAATTGTCCACCCAACCTTTACAATCTTCCTCACACATCTATTTCTCCTATTCTATTTGACCTAATACCTATGCTGCTAACTCTATTCGACCTAATACCTATGCTGCTAACTCTTTTAAGAACCTTACATACAAATATTAAGTATTAGCTAGCTATGGAGGTATTAGGTCATTAGGAAAATGGGAGGACCAAATTTATCTTGAAGATTTTGAAGGATGGAAAAATATTTTTAAAGGATGGGCAGAAAGAAAGTGTCCATTCAATGCACGTTTTTATTCTTAATTTAGCTAAGGTAAGAACAAGAACTTGCATTGAATGGACACTTCTATCCGCCCATCCTTTAACACTATTCATGAATCTTTCAAAATCTTCAAGATAAATTTGGTCCTCCTATTGTCCAAATGATCTAATACCTCCATAGCTAACTGATATTTTATATTTGTAAACAAATATGTAAGCCTAAGTTAGCAAGGTAGGTAATAGATTAACTATAAATGGGAGACAACCAGATGATTCACTGGTCTAGATATCTATATGAAAGTCTAAAAACCACAATAAACAAAAAGAAAATTAGAAATGAAATCAAATATACACAGCTACACATGCATACATACACATATACATACACATAAACATACATATACACATGTTATGAGAGTAAAGTCAAATTATACATACCTGTATCGAATGAAGATATTTTGTCCATCTAACCTTTGGAATTGTCTGCCCAACCTTTAGAATCTTCCTGACACATATGCTTCTCCTATTCTAGTCGACCTAATACCTGTGCTGCTAACTCTTTTATGAACTTTGCATACAAATATTAAGTATGAGTTAGCTATGGAGGTATTAAGTCGTTTGAAAAATAGGAGAAGTAAGTTTACCTCAAAGAATTTGAAGGATGGAAGAATAATTTTAAAGGATGGGCAAACACAAAGCGTCCATTTAGTGCAAGTTTTTGTTTTTACCTTAGCTACGATAAGAAAAAGAACTTGCATTGAATAACCACTTCATGTCCACCCATACTTTAGAATTATTCATCCATTTTCTAAAATCGTCGAGAGAAATTTGCTTGTCTTATTTTCAAACAACCTAATACCTCCATAGTTAATTGATACTTAATCCTATAAAAAAATATGTAAGTCATAGTTAGCAAGGTAGGTAGATTGACTATAAAATGGGAGACAGCCAAACAATTCAGTGGTCTAGATATGAAAGTCTGCAAACCACAATATACAAAAAAAAAATAAAAACGAAATCAAATATACATAACTACACATGCATACATACATACATATATACATACACATTCATACATACATACACATACATACATACATACACATATATATACACATACACATACATATATGCATATGTGTATATATATGTGTATGTACACATATACACACATACATACATATACACATACACATACGTATTGTTGGTGCAAATCACAAGCCTACACATTTGGCTTGTAGTTCATACACATATTAAGCTCCATGGAAACAATTGCTAAGAAAGAATTCATCTTTACCATTTGTAAAAGTCATTCTTTTACTCGAGAATATTTGTATTCAACTACCAAGAAAACTCGTGAACTTATTAGTTAAGAGATATCTACTTCATTGAGGGAATATTTCCTAGAATGAAGGATCACTTTTAGAGAGAGAGCCAAAAGTGAATTCAAATTCAAATTTGAATGTAACACCTATAAAAGATCACTTGAAAAAGTCACGGGTAGAGTAGTCACCTTTCCGAGATGTCCATTGCCATTTTGTATGTGTAAGGCCTACACTATAGCCTACACTATTTTCCATCATAAGGCTATGATTACCAAGCCTATGATCTTGTACAACACTGTTCATTAATACAATACATCTACATTGTTCATCTATGATATCTCTGTTATAGTCATTCTTAACTGTCAACTTGTGCTGCTCATATCACCATCAATTCTTCACCAAATTCAATGATCTATAGCTTCTTGGAATCACTCCAAGTTATCTACATGCTAACAAAGTTTGAAGCAAATCCATTCAGCCAATTTGGAGAAAACTGCATCGAAGCACTCATTGGTCAAACTCTACAGAGATCCTAAAAAATCGGGGGTAATGATCTATTTGCTAAATTGATCTCTCTGTGTATAGTGGATCATTTCAAGTTATTCCACTTGGAATCATTAGCTTAGTGCTAATTAGATACCTCTAAAAGGAATTTTTCCAATTCCTACTGTACTGGTAGCTCTGAGCATTACAAGTAGCAGGTGTATGATAAAAAATAGAAGGTTTTCATTGAGTCTTCTATTTGGAAGTAGTATGTTTTGATTCAATCTTTTCATACATCATTTCCAAAGTACATAGGCACTTTTATGGTGTCTTTGGAAAGCTAAAACAGACCACATATCAACTCTGAAGTCACACAGGGCTGGTACTAAGCAGGATTTGGTTGTACCAACTCATCACTTGAAGTGTCCATCCATCTTTCCCAACAGTGGTATCAGAGCAAAGCTAAGGTAAAATGGGAGATGGTTTTCCTTCTTTCATTGATAAATTGGACACGACCAACTATCAAGCATGGTCTCTAAGGATGAAGACATACTTACAAGGAAGGAGCCGCTATGGATACATCTTAGGAGATGAGGAGATGCCCATATTCAGAAGCAAAGGACAACCAACAAGGGAAGAACATGAAAGACTCAACACATGGTGTGCCAAGGATGCATTAGCAAGGTCTTACTTACTCAACTCAATCTCTGATTTTCTTCTTCCACATATTAGGAACTGTTAGACATCCCAAGAGACTTGGGAAACATTGTCTTCTTATTTCTCTTCCAACACAAGGGCCAAGAAAAATCAATTCTGGATTGAATTCACAACTCAAAGAAATCAACCTAAGCAAGCTATCTCAGAGTATGTGTCCGAAGTTAAAGATGTAGCATATCAGTTGGAAAGCATAGGATAAGAAATTGAAGAGGAGCAGATTGTAAGGCAAGTAATCAATGGTATTAAAGCTGATGACAAATGGGAGAGCTTCACAACTGCCATGGATCTATACATGGACATGCAAATTCCAGACCTTACCACACTCATGGGGCAACTATTTACCCATGAAGCTAAGCTCAACAAGAATGGAGATTCATCCTATACACTGATAAGAATAAGTCTAAAGAGAAAGGAAAGAACAAGAAGGTAGAAGATGAAGGAACTACCTCCCAAGCCAACTATGCAGGGAGAGGTAGATCATCAAGAGGAAGGGGCAGAGGAGGTAAGAAAGTTAGGGGGAGACCTTATAACTCCTCACCATGCAATATTTGTGGTTTATCAAATCATACTACACATGAGTGTTTCAAGAACTTCAAGAACCAGAGAGGTAGAGGTTATCAAAGAGGTGGATACACATAATCAAGAAGAAGATTCAACCACCACCAAGGATACAACAACTACAATAGCAACTACCAAGGAGGATACAAATCCAAAAGGATTACAAAAACTACACAGAGGAGCAAGAAGATTCTCTTCTGATTATGAACATGACTTCAAAACTAGGTATAAATGATGACCATCTCTTCTACATTGACTCAGGATGCTCAAATCATGTGGCAGGCAATGTAGCTCTTCTCTCTGACCTTGAGGAACCAAAGGGTAAGCATTAGGTACAAACAGGTGATGACACCAAGCACTCAATGATTAAAGTTGGAAATGTTAAGACCTCTGATGGGAACAAAAATCTGTTGAGTAGGGTTCTATATGTACCAACTATTACCAAGAATTTGATGAGTGTTGGATAGATTGTGGAAAAAGGTTTGTAGGTTAGATTCAACCAATATGGAGCATTTGTGGAGGATCCCAAGCATGGGTTCAAGAGAATTGCCAAAGGAGAAAAGACAGGTAGACTATTTACTTTTGAACTTGAGGATACAAGGAACATTGCACTTTATAGTTATAAAGATCAAACATTATCAGAGCTTGAAATTTGGCATAAAAGATTAGGGCATGTAGGTGAAAGAACCTTGAAACAAATATGCAGAGATCAATGTGTGCTTGGGATACCTAATGTATCCAAGCAACACATGATTTATAAATGTAGTGCTTGTCAGATTGGAAAGTCTCACAGGTTACCCTTTTCAAGGAAAGGCTACATGCATGAGGACTACCTAGAACTTGTTCATATAGATGTATCGGGACCAAGCAAGGATCCCTCAATTTTTGGATCAAGGTATTATGTATATTTCATTGATGATTATAGTAGGTTGACTGTATTGTACTTTATGAAGCACAAAGATGAAGTATTCAGTTGCTTTAAAAAGTATCTTGCACTTGTTGAGAATCAAATAGGGATAAATCTAAAAATGCTAAGGTCAGATGCAGGAGGTGAGTCCTTCTCAAATGATTTTGATGCATTCTTGTAGGACAGAGGAATCAAGAGAGAAATTACCACAAGGTATACACCTGAGAAGAATGGGGTAGCAGAAAGAAGAAATAGATTGATTGTTGAAACATCTAGGTCAATGTTAAATGAGAAAAATTTACCTAACTACTTGTGGGCAGAGAGTGTATCTACTACCACTTATCTTGTAAATAGGTTGCCATCTAAATCACTTGATGGGATGACCCCATATGAAGCATGGCATGGTAGAAGACCTTCTCTTGATCGTTGCAGGATATTTGGATGTGTAGCATATGTGCATATCCCTTCTCAGATAAGAGGTAAGCTAGACCCTAAGGAAGAGAAGTGCATCTTCATTGGATATGATCTAAATCAGGAAGGATAGAGGTTCTACAATCCTTCAAACAAGGGATTCATGGTCATTAGAGATGTTGTCTTTTATGAAAATTACTCTTGGTTTGATAGTGAATGCTCGATAATAAAACTACCTTATGACTTGGAAGAGAAGTTTCCAAGCCTCACTAAGGAGGAGCCTACTTAGAATGAAGAAACCAATTCAAATGATGAGGACATCATCAACCTTGAAGAGTTCAAAGCATGGAAGTCCAAAGGCAAACTCAAGATGAAGAAATTGGAAGATATACTTGAATCTTCCAACCAAGCAATTAGGAGATCACAAAGGGAGAGCAAGAAGCCAATGAGATATGGGTATGAAACTTCCCTTGTTACTAAACACTCTGTTTATCTTGCAAAAGATTTGTCAGTTGGAGAACCAGCATCATATGAAGAAGCAAAGACCAAGGCAGAATGGAAGGAAGCTATGGATGAGGAGATTGAAGCACTCAAAGAGAATGATACTTGGGAACTAGTACCAAAGAAGGAGTCTATGAAGGTAATTGGTTCTAGGTGGATCTATAAGATCAAAAGGAATTCTGATGGGTCAATAAGCAGGTACAAAGCTAGACTTGTGGCTAAGGGTTTTGCATAAAACCAAGGCATTGATTATGAAGAAACCTTCTCACATGTGGCCAAAATGCCAACCATCAGGGTATTGGTAAGTGTGGCTGCATCAAAGAATTGGGACATGTATCAGTTGGATGTAAAAAATGCATTTCTAAATGGCTGGATTTCAAAGGAGGTGTACATGTCACAACCTCCTGGATATGAGGACCCAAACAAGGTAACACATGTATGTAAATTGAACAAAGCTCTTTATGGATTGAAGCAGGCACCTAGGGCATGGAACCATAGATTGACTAGATACCTTCAGGATCAAGGTTTTGTCAAGAGAAGTAATTCAGAGGTAATATACCTATGTGTATATGTTGATGATATCATACTTACAAGTAATGATGCTAATGGCATCAAACAGATCAAGAATCAGATGATGAAGGAGTTCCAAATTAGTGACCTTGTATCACTAAAATACTCTCTTAGACTTGAATTAGTCTATACTAACTCTGGAATTTACATTACTAAGAGGAAGTATATACAGGATATGTTGAAGAAGTTTCATTTGCAGGATGCGAAAGTTTCAAGTACTCCAATGGAGGTAAACCTAAAACTAAGTGCTCATGAAGGTGATGTACTTGAGAACATTGCAGATTACCAAAGCATAGTAGGAAGCTTGAATTATGCTACCTTGACAAGGATTGACATTGTTTTTGGAGTAAGTGTGCTAAGTCAGTTTATGCATAAGCCTAGGGCACCTCACTTGGAGGCTGCCAAAAGAATTTTGAAGTACCTTAAGGGTACTCAACATTATGTTTTGTATTTCCCTTATACATCAGACTTGGACATTAAGATTTATTTAGATGTAGATTGGGTAGGATGCAAAGATGATAGGAGGAGTACCTCAGGATACCTTTCATTTGCAAGTGATAAGCCAATATCATGGTCTTCAAAGAAGCAACCTACTATTGCTTTATCTTCTACAGAGGCAGAGTATAGAGGATTGGCCAATGCAACTCAAGAGGCCATATGGATATGATTGTTGTATATAGAATTGGGCTTGCATACTACATCTCTAATGATCTTTGCAGATAATACAAGTTCATTACACTATTTATTTATTTATTTATTTTTATTATTATGTTTTTTTTATGAACGTACAGGTTATTATCTGAAACGTTTTTACCAATTCAGAATATTCTTCCTACCTCACATGATGAAATGAAGAAGATAATCAACAATCTTGGTATAGATTATCAATGTATACATGCATGTCCTAACAATTGTATTTTATATAGAGGTGAATATGCAAACTCTTTGATATGTCCAAAATGTCAATCTCCTCGATATAAGGACAAAGAAGGTAAAATCCCAAAAAAGGTATCGAGACATTTTCCATTGGCTCCACGGATTAGACACAAGTTTCAAAGCCCCGAATTATCAAAGCTTTTGGAATGGGGACATGATCATAAAAGTACTGATGGAATAATCAGAATTCCTCATGATAGTGTTGCTTTTCAGCACATTGATTCTACATGGCTTGATTTTGCACAAAATCCACAAAATCTAAAGTTAGGAGTTGCATTAGATGGGGTTAATCCATTCTCCATGAAATCCAGTAAATGGTCAACATTGCCAGTGGTAGTCATAAACTACAATCTTCCGCCATATCTTAGCATTAAAAAGGAACATTTAATGCTTTCACTTTTAATCCCATGAAAAAGACCAATTAAAGACGAATATATATCTTGCTCCTCTCATTGACGATCTCCAAGAGTTATGGAGAGGTATTAATGTCATTGATGTATCAAAAAACATCAATGAAAGACATTTTACGGTTTGTGGTATTGTGGCTTGGACTATTCACGATTTTCCAAGATATGTTGTTTGTTCAAGTATTGATGTAATTTTTTTATTCAATATGCATAGAAAATAAATGTGAGTTAATCGAATTATATTTTTATCATTTTCATGATGTAGTAATATCTACTAAGGGTTATAAAGCTTGTCCATTTTCTAGTGATTGGTTGAGATCAATCTATATTAAGAATCTCAACAAAATTATTTATCTTCAAAATTGATGATTCTTGCTTGATGATCATCCATTAAGATCTAAAAGAGAAGTGATACATTTTAATGGAAAGCTTGAAATACGTTAGTGTCCAAAACCCATGACGCCTATGGATTGGTATAAAAAATGGACACATGGACCTCTAATAGATCTAGAATCAGAAATCTTTAGTGATGATGAAGATAATGAGTATGTGAAGAGAGGTAAAGGAAAATTGGCACTCACAGAGAAGATATCAATATGGTATTCATTGGAGTATTGGAAAGAGTTAAAGTATGTCATCTTCTTGATCCTATGCATATATTCAAGAATATTGGTTATTCACTATGGCAACATCTTCTTGGAATAAATACCATAGCATCAAGGAATGATTTGAAAGACCAAAACTCAAAACCAAATTTATGGCTAGTTTTTGATAGACATCGAAAGGAAACAACTTATGCACCTGCTCCTGGGTACTTACAACAAAAGAGATACAGACGATCAACAATAGGATTCAATTGATTCGGACTCCTACAACATATGGAGCATCTTTCCAAAACATGTTTACTATGGATGATAAGAGCTTATCTAATAGGATTCAATTGATTCGGACTCCTACAACATATGGAGCATCTTTCCAAAACATGTTTACTATGGATGTTTACTATTCCATGGCTTGGTCTGGGTCCCTGCAGCAGTGCATGTGTGTGATGTATGTATGTGCACGTGTGTGTGTGTGATGTGTGTATGTGCACGTGTGTGTGTGTGTGATGTGTGAGTATGTATGTGTACGTATATGTGTGTGTGATGTGAAGTGTATGTGATGTGGTGTATGTGATATGTGTGTGTGTATGTGATGTGAAGTGTATGTGATGTGTGTGTGCGCGTGTATGTGATATGTGTGTGTGTGTATGTGATGTGAAGTGTATGTATGTGTGATGATGTATGTGTGTATGTGATGTATGTGTATGTGTGAAGTGTATGTGTGTGTGATGTGTGTATGTGTGTGTGAGAGAGAGAGAGAGAAATTCTCTCCCTCCCCTCCTCTGTTTGAGCGCAGCAGCGCGCAGACGGAGAAGGAGAGAGAGAGAGATCGGCAGAGATAGAAAGAGAGAAAGTAGAGAGAGAGAGAGAGTGAAAGTCTCTCCCTCCCTCCCTGGCGCTGCGCGCAGCAGCACGCAGAGAGAGAGAGAGAGAGAGAGAGAGAGAGAGAGAGAGAGAGAGAGAGAGAGAGAGAGAGAGAGAGAGAGAGAGAGAGAGAGAGAGAGAGAGAGTAGAGAGAGAGAGAGAGTGAAAGTCTCTCCCTCCCTCCCTGGCGCTGCGCGCAGCAGCGCGCAGAGAGAGAGAGAGAGAGAGAGAGAGAGAGAGAGAGAGAGAGAGAGAGAGAGAGAGAGAGAGAGAGAGAGAGAGAGAGAGAGAGAGAGAGAGAGAGAGAGAGAGAGAGAGAGAGAGAGAGAGAGAGAGAGAGAGAGAGAGAGAGAGAGAGAGAGAGAGAGAAAGTAGAGAGAGAGAAATAGGGAGAGAACATATTTAGTTTATGTGTTTTAGTATTAAGTTATTAACTTATGCATAAATGAATTAATACTATTGATGCATGAGTATGCTAATGTTTAGGTTATCATGAAAAGTATAAATGCACATGTATACATTACCTAACTAATCGTATTTGAGTTTATATAGATAAGGTAGATGTATGTGTGTATATGTACAAAAGTTAGCATGCATTAGCATGAATATGAAAACATGTTAGATACATGTGTTTGTTTTAAGTTAACATGTTAGTGTTTAAGTTAATGAGGGTATCTACATATAAGAATTTATGGTAGGGTGTATTGGCATACATTAGTGTGTGTATGAGATTGAATGATTAATGTGTAAGCATATTTGTGCATGTGGTTATATATTGTGTTATTACGCATGTATTCCAAATGATAAGTAACTAATGTCTTTTAAAGTTCTTATTGATTTTGTAATATTACTAATAATCTTAATGTTTTTTTTGCAGAAACATTGATGAGTTCAAGCTATTGAAGTGAAGTAAAGAGAAGCAGCAAGATTGAAGATTCATTTAAATCTTATTTTCCAATTAGTCAGCTATCCAATTGATTAGACATTCATCCCTTTATTGAGACCTTCCATTTGTATTAGAATTATTGATTTGAACCATTAGCATTTCAATTAATTTATTCAAGCAGTTTTGCAACAATATTGTTTCTCGTTACTTTCTTTGATGTCTTCTAAGTTAGCTCACGAGTCTGAGCACAGTACTATTGAAAATATAGAAAATGTTCCGCCAACTCTAGACAGACCAGAAACCTCTAGCTTACCTGATAGTTTAATAGAAGAAACCATGATGGAACACGTAACAGAAGAGTCACTAGTTTTAATCTCATATCAGGAAGCTGTTGCTAGGTACGAGGCTGCCCGTCCTTACGGTCCATAGCTATTTAAACTATTTAAAGACCTTAGTTTCAGTCATAGAAATAGGTAATTTAAATTGATTTGTCATTAGAACCCTTATTTTCATAAGCCTGAGTTTGCTATTGAAGTGAAGTAAAGAGAAGCAGCAAGATTGAAGATTCATTTAAATCTTATTTTCCAATTAGTCAGCTATCCAATTGATTAGACATTTATCCAATTATCTAGACTTTACATTTGTATTAGCTTATTAATTCATTTATTCAAACCAGTTTAGCATCATATTGTTTCTATTAGTTCTTTCATGTCTTCCGATTTATACCATGCATCTGAACACAGTAGTAATAACATCATTGAACATACAACCGAATCCGTAGAATTAGTGTTAGAAGAACTTATTAAGAACAATATTACTTCGGAATCATTAGTGTCTTTATCTTATGATCAATGTTTAACTACATTCCTAGCATTTTCTTCCATTGCATCTCCTGAATCACAAAGTAGTGAAGATTTATTTCCACCAACTTTAGTTAGACAAACTCAACCAAAACCATTAGAAGCTACAATAGAAGAGGTAGTTAAAGATCAGATAACCGAAGAGTCATTATTGTTAACACCCAAACAGATAGCTATTGCCAGATATAAAGCAGCTTGTCCCTATGGTCCTTAGTCTGAGTCCGCTACAGACACCCTGCGTGTGCCGAACGATTTAGGCGGATGACTTGATCCACCATCCGAGCATCTCTCACGACCCGACATTGGTGAACCCGACGTGAACAAACGGCCTTGCAGCTCAGGTATAAAATTTAAATTTTTCGTGCATGTGCATACATGATATCGACAGGTTGGATTGCAGAAGCTTCTTCATCCGTGGGAGCAGTGGCTTTGTCTTTGACTCCTTGCACTCTTCTAGGTGTTGAGGGCTATTCCCTAGGGAACTGAGCGCCTCCACGAAGAGTGGAAAGTAGCTATCCTCATCTTGCCACCCCTTTTCATCGACATTAGAAGCAAGAACGTTTGCAGAATCATCCATTAGCAACTGATGTATTAGATTTTGATTCTATTAAAAATTGTATAAACTTATACACAAGTCACTCTTTAAGCCTCTTCTTCGATTCAGATTCCAGGTATTTATATTTGGATTCTTTTTGCTTGCACATAATTAAATGAAAATGACATCTAATGTAGAGAATCTTCTGCATGATATGGAAGTACGATTAATTTCATCTATAGATTTAAAGCTTAATTCCAAGTTTGAGTCCTTAAACTCGTTTCTTTCAATCTTAACTATAGTAGTATCTGATTTTAATACAAATCTTAAGTCAATAGATACTCAATTTGATCACGAGTTTAGGAATTTAGAAGGAATTCTTCATTATGAACTCTCAAATTTGAATGAAAATATGGAAACAATAGCAAATCATGTAAAAGAAATTTCATCATTCAAAACGATTGGTCATGAAATTGCAAGTTTAAAAGAGAACATTCAAAGGTTGAACAATCAAATACACGAAAGTGCTACATGTGAATGCAAAGATAGATATCAAGTACGAGTTCAAAGTAGATCTATGTATTCTATTGACCAATATCCTTTACCCGATCATAGAAAAGTTGATCCTAACGCTTTATATCAAAGACCGAAGAGAATTGTAAGATGCTTCTGGTGTGACCAACTAGGTCATACTTATGGGAATTGTATGGCCTATGAGAAAGCATGTAGCCAACAATTGGTATTAGAAAGTGAACAGAAAATATGTGATTATCAAACGCATCTACCATTGAGATTAAACTTAGGTAGAGGAGGAATGATAGACTATTTTGACCAAGAAAAATTTAGTCCTAAAACCAAACTTCAAAAACAATGGAAACCTAAGAGTCATAAGGAGAAAAGCAATGTATGTCAATTACATTCTATGAACACCAAGATTGTGCCTAAATGTGAATGTTTGGACAATGATCAAAACCTTATTAAACCTAAATCTATGAATAACATTGATCTTCAAATTAAATCTAAGGATCAAGATACATTGAAAAAGTTTAAGAAAGAAGAAGATGTAAAGATAAAAGATGATGAAAATAAACAATCAATTGATGGAAATATAGATATACAGGCGGTTAAAACAGAACCTAAAGTCATAGAAATTGACAATAAATGTGATCAAAATAAAAATGATGAAAGAATAGTACAAACATCTGAAGACGAAAATCTTCAACTTCAATCAGAACATGACAAAAATATGGGAAAATGGGTACAAGAAGCCATATGGAAGATTGAAAATAATATCAAAAACTCATCTAAAGGTAAGAAAAAGGAGAAGAATTTAAGTGAATAGTTTTATTGTGATGGAATTGTTTATTGAAGATAAAACATTTCAAATTTTGATTTTTGCTTGCTGCATATATGCTGTTTTCCTAAAAATTGAGAAACATATACCTAAATTGTTTAGTTTTAATGTTTGAAAAGCTAATTACAAACTTATGATTAAGTTTACATTACGATTTGTTTAATCAAAAGAATTCTAAAATATGAAAACACAAAGTTTGTTTCAAATTAAACAAAAACATGTTTGTAATTATGCTTGCAAATGATTTTGATCAATATGCTTGTCATTTCCTAAACTTATGATAAATTTATGATTTTTTTTCTTTCACAAATAAGAAGAAATCTATTATGAAGAACAATTATGAAGAATATTATTATGATGAATATTTTGCACAAAATGATCTTTGTTTACAACAATTATGATGATATACTTTTAAAAGAAAGAAATATATATGATATAAATATGATCATGATAAATATGAACAATATGAAAAAAATGTTACAATATGAGGATGATTTTATTGATATACCATATGATGAGTAAGAGGAACTTTTATAATCTAGATATGAATTTTTCATTGATATATATAAAAAAAAAATGATGCTCATTTATAAAGATACAAGTTAAAAACTTTGAACATTTTGATTTTTCCTAAATTTTATGAACTTTGTTTCATAGGTTGAAAAACCTATTTAAAAAAAATAATAATAAGAATGCATTATTTATGATAATTATAACCACTATGAATTTCTTATGATGAAATTTGTGACATGATGAAGATGAATCTGATAGAATATATGAATTTATATTTGCAAGATAAATGATAATGAAGATTACTTGTTTTGTAGCTTCTATTTTATAAGTGATTACAGGTTCTGAAGATGCATTGATCAAAGCAATTGAAGATATGCCAAAAGTTCTGATGAATTTAAAGAGAGCAGATTGAAGATGAAGCAGATTGAAGTTAAAATTGATTTTAGGTCGTATTTTTCTTTGTCTTAAAATTTTGTTTTACGTATTTTATTTGCATTCATATAAAACTAATTGATAAAATCTAGAATGAAGAATATTAATTTATAAAGGACTCTATTTAACCATATTAGGAAAATAGACATAATTTATATTTCTACATTTATAGATTAAGTGAGATTTGTTAAAAATAGAAGGATTTGTAGTTCATTTAGATAACGAAAGTAGTTGTATATGTGTAGGAGCATATTGTTGCATGATTCATGTCTGTGAAAACCTAGATCTTTCTTGTCCATGCAGCTAGATTCTTAGCTCGGATTAAGGGTTTAAGCCTTTCCCCTTTAAAAAAAAAGTAGCGAAAAAAAAAAATATTGACATGGAAGTTATACCTTCTTCCACCCCAAAAAGGTATTTACATTTATTATCGATATGAAGTTTACATCATATTTATATGAATAAACTAGTTGAGAAAAAACACATCTAGTGATTAAAATTGGGCATACAAGGCGGCTGTCTGTCCAAGTAGATTTAGTAGATTTCTTTGGCATGCTTGATTGCTCATATGTGAATGCATATATATGATGAAACCTGCATTTGAATGAATGAAAATGAATTCTGTTTTATACTAATCTTTACATAGTTTATAAATGGATAAAATGTAAAGTAATGTTTGTTGACTGAAAAGGTTAATAGTTTACCTTTATACTTTAATATGTTTTCATTGCCAGATGTAATTGAAATAAACTTCATGTGCATGTTGAAAAGATTTAAAATTTGATAAGATTAAATATATTTAAAAAAGAATTGATGCTGTTCTATGATTTAATTTCAGGATAATCATTGAAAATGCTGCTTCCCTTAATCTGCAAGTTGGCCCATTGGGACGATGTGCAGGTTTGGTGGCGGTGGATGTCGGGAAGATTTGCATCTTCCAATTGATGACCCGAAAAATTAAAATATTTATTGGTGAATTCTAAACCTCTTTTATATCACTGTTGATCAGTTGTGTTAATTGGATTAACTATTTTGAAAGTGTTTTCAAGTATGAAGGATGAAGCAGGACATATGTTCATGTTAGGGTTTACCCTAATTACTCATTTAATGAGAATTTCCTATTTTTACATTCAAGAATTATGGGTATTTATCCCTAGGATTTCATAAGTTCAAAGATTGTATGTTGCTAATGGTTAAGCCAAAGGGTTTAGATGATTTATAATGAGTTAATGGTAGGGTTTCAGAAGGATTTTAAAGGTCTAACCCAAGGGGTTTTATGGGTTTCCAATATGTTTTCTAGGGTTTTACTATATTTAAAGGGATAAAATAGATGTTATTTAAAAAACATTAATATATAAATTACATATTTATTTATTAAAAATTAAACTATGTTATTAATAATTACTTTAATTATTTGTGTGCATTTAAAAACTAAGGTTCTAATTAATTAAAAGCTTAACCTAAGCTTAATTTAATGGATTTATTTAATTGAGAAATTTAGGGTAAATAGAATTAAAATGATTAATTAAATGGATAAAAAACTAGTGGACTATATGAGTGCTAGGGAAAAGAATGGCTTATATAAGTTGTGTAACTAAAGAGATTTAAGGAGTGGTCTCAATAGAAGATGCACTTAAAGTGAAAAAAGTTGGTTAAGAGAAAGAGCGGAGAGAATTAGTGAAGATGAAAAGAGAGGAGTAGAAATTAAGTGTAATTAAAGTAGAAAAGTTAAACTGGAAAGTGTGGTGGAAGTAAGGAGATTAAAGTGTGGTTGTAGATTAAAAGTTAAAACTAAAAAGAGTGGTTTAGAAACGACTTGCGTTTGTATTTAAATGAGTGTTGAGCTCAAGTTTCTCTTAATGTTTTTTTTTGCAGGTACTTTCTTCTGCTCTTACTTTCTTCTGTTTTTCCTTCTTTCTCATTAGACCCTCCTTGTGCTCGGGATATTAAGCCATCATGTACTGCTGTGTATGATGATCTTGATGTTGATTGTCCGGCTGGAAGCATGCCCATGCCTATTCCATGGCTTGGTCTGGGTCCCTGCAACAGTGCGTGTGTGTGATGTATGTATGTGCACGTGTGTGTGTGTGTGATGTGTGTATGTGCACGTGTGTGTGTGTGTGATGTGTGAGTATGTATGTGTATGTGTATGTGTGTGTGATGTGAAGTGTATGTGATGTGGTGTATGTGATATGTGTGTGTGTATGTGATGTGAAGTGTATGTGATGTGTGTGTGCGTGTGTATGTGATATGTGTGTGTGTGTATGTGATGTGAAGTGTATGTATGTGTGATGATGTATGTGTGTATGTGATGTATGTGTGTGTGTGAAGTGTATGTGTGTGTGATGTGTGTATGTGTGTGTGAGAGAGAGAGAGAAATTCTCTCCCTCCCCTCCTCTGTTTGAGCGCAGCAGCGCGCAGACAGAGAAGGAGAGAGAGAGAGATCGGCAGAGATAGAAAGAGAGAAAGTAGAGAGAGAGAGAGTGAAAGTCTCTCCCTCCCTCCCTGGCGCTGCGCACAGCAGCACGCAGAGAGAGAGAGAGAGAGAGAGAGAGAGAGAGAGTAGAGAGAGAGAGTGAAAGTCTCTCCCTCCCTCCCTGGCGCTGCACGCAGCAGCGCGCAGAGAGAGAGAGAGAGAGAGAGAGAGAGAGAGAGAGAGAGAGAGAGAGAGAGAGAGAGAGAGAGAGAGAGAAAGAGAGAAAGTAGAGAGAGAGAAATAGGGAGAGAACATATTTAGTTTATGTGTTTTAGTATTAATTTATTAACTTATGCATAAATGAATTAATACTATTGATGCATGAGTATGCTAATGTTTAGGTTATCATGAAAAGTATAAATGCACATGTATACATTACCTAACTAATCGTATTTGAGTTTATATAGATAAGGTAGATGTATGTGTGTATATGTACAAAAGTTAGCATGCATTAGCATGAATATGAAAACATGTTAGATACATGTGTTTGTTTTAAGTTAACATGTTAGTGTTTAAGTTAATGAGGGTATCTACATAAAAGAATTTATGGTAGGGTGTATTGGCATACATTAGTGTGTGTATGAGATTGAATGATTAATGTGTAAGCATATTTGTGCATGTGGTTATATATTGTGTTATTACGCATGTATTCCAAATGATAAGTAACTAATGTCTTTTAAAGTTCTTATTGATTTTGTAATATTACTAATAATCTTAATGTTTTTTTTGCAGAAACATTGATGAGTTCAAGCTATTGAAGTGAAGTAAAGAGAAGCAGCAAGATTGAAGATTCATTTAAATCTTATTTTCCAATTAGTCAGCTATCCAATTGATTAGACATTCATCCCTTTATTTAGACCTTCCATTTGTATTAGAATTATTGATTTGAACCATTAGCATTTCAATTAATTTATTCAAGCAGTTTTGCAACAATATTGTTTCTCATTACTTTCTTTGATGACTTCTAAGTTAGTTCACGAGTCTGAGCACAGTACTATTGAAAATATAGAAAATGTTCCGCCAACTCTAGACAGACCAGAAACCTCTAGCTTACCTGATAGTTTAATAGAAGAAACCATGATGGAACACGTAACAGAAGAGTCACTAGTTTTAATCTCATATCAGGAAGCTGTTGCTAGGTACGAGGCTGCCCGTCCTTACGGTCCATAGCTATTTAAACTATTTAAAGACCTTAGTTTCAGTCATAGAAATAAGTAATTTAAATTGTTTTGTCATTAGAACCCTTATTTTCATAAGCCTGAGTTTGCTACAGACACCCCGCGTGTGCCGAACGATTTAGGCGGATGACTTGATCCACCATCCGAGCATCTCTCACGACCCGACACCGAGTTTTAAGAAGGATAAAGATTCAATGGTTTTTGTCTATTCATGTCTTTGTAGCATGCTTTAAAAACATGTTATTATAGAAAACAAAAACAATGTGGTTGAATAGGAGAGTCTCTATTTCAAAGATTGATGATGTTTTAGGTAGGGAATGGGATAACAAAGAAGTTCAAAAGCTAGGTGACATTATTTTATGTAAAGTTAGTCCAAATTCTCTTTCAATCTCATATCAGATATGTCGACAATGTATGGTTTTAGGATATGACTATAGAAGGTGGAAAAAAAAACTTGGACTTTGGATAGCCTTGGACTTAGAGGAGAGATGTCCAGAATTTGAGTTAGAAGTATTGATTCATCTAGATTTTCAATCAAGGAAAAGAATTGCCATTGCGAATTGGAATCTCAAAAATGTAAGGGAGCTCCTAGAATACCTTGATGAGGTATCATCATAGTTTAGATTCTCAATTGATGATGCAATAGTTAACATTAGATCAGAGAAAACATTATCTTGCATAACTTGCCTACCACCAAGGTTGATTAAGTTCCAACCCTTAAGATTGTAACAAGCTAACCCTTGACATTCTTACATAATGTATCTCCCTCTTATAGAAGCTTCTATTGATACTTCCATTGATTTTTCTTTGCAGGATGGTGACAAAGAATGTGTGTTAAATTATGTATTTTAAATGTCTATATTCATATTGGCATTTTTTTGTTTAATTTCAAGATTTTAATGAGGTTCTTATTGTACAATGATAAGAATATAAACCAAGAAATTCTTAGATAATTTTTAGGACCCTTATTTCATACTTCGATTGATTTTTATTTGTAGGAGTGAATTGATGACTTCAAATTCCCCTTCATGGACTAAACTCATATTGGCATTTTTTTTGTTTAATCCCAACATTCTGATGAGGTTTCAACTAAGCAATAATTATATAGGAACTTGGATAAAATTATAGATGAACAAGAGATCTAGAATTCAATATCTAGTTTTAATTAAATTATTTGAGTCTATCCAAGGTGCACATTAGTTTCAATTAAATTATTTGATTCTGTCGATCTTTTCTGTCCTCAAGGTATGCAAGAGAAAGTATCATGGTGTACATAACAAGTTATATTAAAGAGGGTGGAGAACCTGGTGCAAATTCCAATCCAAGGTATGATATTTCAAAATATGTAGAGCATGACTTAAGTCATAAAATAGTGGAGATGAGATTAAAGAAGACGATCGATCCAAGCGACTAGCACAATCTGAACTTGTCGGATCGCCCTAATTGCTTGGATCGGTCGTGTTAGCAAACTACCGAAAGAGACTTCAAAACATGACTTTTGCATAAAGATTTGACTTATGACTATAAAAACAACTTGCAACTCAACTCATCTCATGCAAGGTTGCTTGAAGGGGATGCTATGTTTAAATGGATAATACGACCGATGCAAGCGATAGGGGCAATCCAAAATTCTCCGATTCCTCGTATCACTTGTATCAGTCGTGTCCTCTTTCTTCTTTATTTTCTTCTCTATCTTCTCCAAATTTAACTTTTCAACAAGAATGAAGTAAAAAACCCACAATGCAGTCATATTTGTGACACGACCAAATTTTGTTGGACCATGCAATGAACTTTTGTGTAACTCTGAAGAGGTTCAATACAACTTTATATTACTCAAGGCATATAAATATGGTTAAGGCATATAAATATGGTTAAAATGACCATCTTCTTGATGAAGTTTGGCATAAATACATACAATTTTTACATAAATAAATCTTCCAACCTATGTTGGTTTTACAATAGATTTCAATCTTAGACTCAAAAATGATTCATCCCTTTCTATCCTTTTTGGAGCCCTCTTTTCTTTGATGCTTGTGGCCCTTTTTGGAGCTTTCACCTTGACTCTTTTTCTTGGTCCCATGCTTCAATGGTGAGTGAAGAGGATGCCCTTTCTTTTTTTCTTCAGACTTCTTTTTATCCGGTGGAGGGGGTGGAGGTGAGTATGGATCATTGGGGTTGATTGCATGTTTCATAATGCCATTTATTGCTCTCTCTCTCTGATCAAGATGATCCATGCATCTGAATAATCTGATAAATTCAATTTAGGACTTTAAAACCTTCTTTCCAAGAATCTTACAGCATTTGCAATCACTCTCCAGCCACATGACATTGCATCTTTCTACAATGGCACATGAATTTGTATGTATCCAAATTGCTTTTGTTCATTCAATTTAGTAATTCCAGGAAAATTCTGATCAATATGCATCTTGATAAGCTTAGCAACAGTGCATTGTAAAGTGAAAATCAAAATGGATGGCATGGCTCTTAAATAGAGAACAACAAAATGTTGGCAACTTACACTTTGCAATTTCCATGCTGTGATTTAAGAGAATTGAAGAAAAGAGCTTGATATGCATTGAAGTCAACAATAATAAGACTCCAATGGCCCCTGCCAATGAGTTGCATGTAAATATACTTTCTTTAATGAAACAAATGTACTTTTCAAAATGAAGATGAATACTTACTTTTCAATATATGGGTAGATAACACATTCTACCTCTTCTGTAAAATTCTTTAGAAAGGATTTGGCATCTCCATGTTTATACAAAAAACACTATGTCACAAGAGGATCTATGATAAATACTTTTATTTGAACTGCTTCCTCACAGTGTTGAAGAAAAACCCTACAAATCAAGAAATAAAAATTCAGTTAAGAAACTAGAAAATTAAGCATACAAGAGCACTTTATGGCCTGTAGATAATACTTGAGTGGAATGTTTACACTGTCTGATATTTCAACATGAAACTCCCTCAACATTTTGTTGTCTTCTGGTCTTATGTCAAGGAAACATTCATCTTGCCATGCCATTGCAACATTAACTATTACTTGCCCATCTCCTTTCTTAAGGAGCTCTTTATTTTCCTTTTGTAACTTCTGAATCTGGTTTAAGATGACACTTTCCTCTGTAAATAATCCCTTCTTTTTCCTCTCCTCCTCACTATTTGCTCCATTTCGTGTTTCATGATCATGAGTGACCTGAGGGTTGACCTCTTCAATGACAACTATTGTTTTGGGTGCTCAAGCTAGAGGTATATTCAGAATATCAAAGAATGTTTTATCATGATGATCAATAGGAATAAGAGATTTGTCAAATTTATATCTTATTCTTGATATAATAATGTAATCCTTCACCATTAGTGTTACCTTGTGAGAATGAGCAGCACATAAATAAGCATCATTCATAAATTCAATAGCAAAGTCCTCTGTAGCTTCTTGCAGGCACATCAATGCTTGAGTTTGCCACCTCAGATTGATAAAGGATGTGGTCTTCATCAAAGAACAGAGATTGGATGTGATCTCCTTGACAACTGTCATGAATGGAAGTCTAGCGATCAGCAGTCCCACAGAATTTTGAGCTCTTCTTATTTCCCTCAAGGACTTTACATGGTACTTGACCCTTTTCTTTGAAGACTTCTCTGATGCATTGCCTTGACTCTTCTGGGGATTTTTCTCCTTGGCATTTTGCTCTTGGGCATTTTGTTCCTAACCCTTAGGGTACAACTTCCTTGCTGTCTTTTTTATCCTAGCCATAACCTGCACAAAGTGAGAGTCTTAAGGGATGGAAGTGGAAAGGCAAGGCAACTTACTCTTAAAAGCTTTGATCAAGGACTCTATCCAATGTCAGAAACATGACCGATCCAAGCGATAAGAGTCTTCCAGAAATGCCTGGATTTCCCTAATCGCTTGCATTGGTCGTGCTTCTAGTTGTCATGAAATATCAGTGAATTCCATTTCCCTTGGAATGCATTACAGTTAATACTTTACCAAATAAAATGTTACTTCGAAGCTATGATCAAGGATGCCATTTAAGAAGCATGACCGATCCAAGTGATAAGGGTCATCTGGAAATCCCTGGATGTCCCTAATCGCTTGCATCGGTCGTCCTTGTAATCATCATGAAATATCAATCAATACTATTTCAAATATAGCTTACAATGCATAATAGCTCATGCTTCACTTAGCAAACCATTATTTGCAAGCTATGATCATGGAGTCGATGCCATTTAAGAAACACGACCGATCCACGCGATAAGGGTTATCCACAAATCTCAGATGTACCCTATCGCTTGGATCGGTCATCCTAGGAGGCGATGGCAACTTGACGCTTGGAAAGTGTTGAGAAAAAAATGAGAGAAAGTGAATAGGAAAGCTTAAATAGGTCTCAAAAATGAGTTTGACGGTTGGTGCCACATGGCACATCGTGATTGGTCCACATCATCTAGCCATTGCAAATTCCAACATTCTTTGCCATGTGGCATGATTTGAGTGGGCCATGTCATCTATCCGTTGGGATTCCCAACGTACCTTTGTTGTCACGAGGAAGGAGATAAGGAAGAGAGCTCACACACACTCTCTCACTCTCAAGGAGAAGCACACACACAGATTGAGGCAAGGAAGAATGATCTTATTCTTCTTCTTCTATTACATAAGAAGGAATGTACAAGAATGACCTGAAAACAAGAATACAACAAGTGCAATATATAAAGATCAGTACATAAGGAAAAACCTAATGTCCGCGAATGAGTGAGCTAGCAAGGAACAAATGTGCCATCACTCTCAGTAGATAAATCTAATAAAGCTCACTGAAGTATCCCTGACATATACCAGCGTGACCACTATACATGTTAGAGAAGCAAAAAACTGGTACGTGTCATCCTCGATCATCACATGTTGATCTTGATATCTCAACACTCCCCCTCAAGCTCAATGCCATATCCTGTAATCCAAGCATCTCCCGAGACTTCTTCAACTTCTAAACTCCAAGTGCTTTGGTGAAGATATCAGCAACTTGCTCATCTACTCTCACATAAACAAGATCAATATCACCTACTAATACCTTCTCTCTAATGAAGTGATAATGTACCTCGATATGCTTTGTTCTAGCATGGAAAATAGGGTTCCGTGCTAATTCTATGCTGCTAAGATTATCACAATAGATAGTGATAGGCTTTTGCACTTCCACACCTAAATCTGCAAGTAACATCTCCAGCCATGATGCCTCACATGCTTCCATTGCAGCACCTCTATACTCAGCCTTTGTACTTGACAAAGCAATACTGGGTTGCTTCTTGCTGCTCCATGTAACAGCTGCACTCCCAAGTGCGAATAGAAAACCACTAGTGGATCTTCTATTTGGAATGCTACCAGCCCAATCTGCATCGGTGTATCCATAAACCTGCAAATCTACACCAGCCTCATAAAACAATGCATAATCCAAAGTAGCACTCACATAACGTAGAGTGTGCCTCATAGCATCCAAATGTGGCTTCCTAGGAACCTGCATAAGTTGACTTTCAAGTCCAACAATATAGCTTAGATCAGGCCTTGTAATTGTGAGATGTATAAGACTTCCCACAATTTTCTTGTACATAGTAGCATTTTGCAATGCTTCATCTGATGTAGTATTCAACTTCAAATTATGATCTAATGGCATAGAAATTGGCTTACAACCAGCCATACCATACTTTTGCTGCATATTCAAGGCATATTGCCTGTGCAACATCCATATACCTGTTTCTGTATGTATAAACTCAATGCCCAAGAAATAGTGAAGCACACCAAGATCTTTCATGTCAAATTCTTGCATAAGAAGTTGCTTTATCTCTTTGATGCTTCCTTCATTATCACCACCTACAATCAGGTCATCAACATAAATAGCCATAATAGTGATGCCATCATCAACCTTCCTTGCATATAGTGAGTGATCTGCATCACACATAGAAAACCCAATGTTGGTTAAGTAATCAGCAATCCTTGCATGCAATGCACGAGGGGCTTGCTTCAACCCATACAAAGCCTTTGGCAACCTCCAAACATATTCTCGATACTTTGAATCTTCATAACCTTGTGGCTGGTCCATATATACTTCTTCCTGTAACTCACCATGTAGGAAAGCATTCTTCACATCCATCTGATGCAAAGTCCATCCTTTTGCTGTAGCTAATGCAACAAGTGTTCTAACAGTAGACATTTTAGCTACAAGGCTGAATGTTTCCTCATAATCAATGCCATACATCTGTGCATATCCTTTAGCTACCAATGGTGCTTTATACCTTCTTATGCTACCATCAGCATTATGCTTTACCTTGTAAACCCATTTGTAGCCTATGGGTTTCTTTCCTTGCGGCAATGGAACCAGCTTCCACGTATCATTTCCATAAAGTGCAGCCATCTCCTCATCCATAGCTTTTTCCCAATCTGCAAATCTTCAAAGCAAGAAGGTTCAGCATCTTGTATTACCTTTGTCATGTAGGCACAATGACAAGCCATGTAACTATCATATGTAAAATGTTGCATTGAATTCCGCATCCTCCCAGATCTTCTTAGTCCTGGGTCACTTCTCCTTGTATCATCTGCATGTGCCCTTCTTACTCCTAGAGTCTTCAAAGAGAGCAATCCAAGTTCCTCATTAAGACTCTTTTCTGAACCGCTTGAATCTCCATCAACGTCTTCAAAACCAGCACATGTTTTATGACCAGCAAATAGCTTTTCTTTACCTTTCTTGGATGTATTTGATGAATTTGATGGACTAAAATTTCCACATAATCTTCCACTCCATGGATTTGAGTTGGAACTATTGCTTGGTGATAAATCCGGTCCACTCAAAACTTGAGATTCTGCACTTGATTTTTCAGCTTTTTTCTTGTCATTTGGTTCAAGACTCAGTCCTTCTTTGGCATTTGCATAGAAGCTTGACATTTCATCAAATACCACATCTTTGCTCACCTTTACCTGTCGTGTGAGTGGGTTATAACATTTTATCCCTTTTGGTCAAGGGAGTATCCAATTAAGACACACTTTTCTGCTTTTGGATCAAGCTTCGTCCTCAATTCATTTGGGACATGTACATATGCAATATAGCCACAAACTTTCAGATGTGATAAGTTTGGCTTTTTACTTGTAAACTTTTCTTCAGGTGTAACTTGATGTATAGCTGCAGTCGGAGTTCTATTCATGATGTATACAGCAATATGCATAGCTTTTGCCCAATAACAATGAGCCATATTCTTCTCAGCCATCAAGGCTCTTGCTATTTCTACAATATGTCTATTTTTATGTTCATCAACACCATTTTGTTGTGGTGTGTACCTGTATGAAAACTGATGCCAAATTCCATGGTTTTTTAGAAAATTTTTGAACTCATTTGACATGTATTCACCTCCTCCATCAGATCTTAATGTCTGAATGTACTTCCTTGTCTACTTTTCCACCATAGCTTTAAAATTCTAGAAGTGAGTGAATACCTTGCTCTTCTCTTTCATGAAATATATCCATACTTTGCGTGTATGGTCATCAATGAAAGTAACATAAAACCTGCAACCGTCCATAGATGTGGTCTTTGCTGGAACCCAAACATCTATATGTACTACTTCTAATACATTCTCACTAACATGCTTGTCATGTGGAAATGATGCTCTTGACTATTTACCGAATTGACATGCTGCACATACCTTTTGCATTTCTGCAACTTTGAAATTTGGTAGTCCATGGACAATCTCCTTTGACTGCATCAATTTCAGCCTTTGCAAGTTTGCATGTCCAATCCGTTTGTGCCACATCTCTATATGTGCAATAACTCCTGCACCTTTTGCAAACATGGCTACATTCATTTCAGGAATCTTCACATTTAAGGTGAACATCCTACCCACTTTGTTTCCTTTGGCAACCAATCATCCATCCTGCTTGTACTCTTCTACATATAATCCATCAGCATTGAAACTGACTTGTAATCCTTGGTCAACCGTCCAACAAAAACCAGATTCTTTGTTATATTTGGAACATGCAACACATCAGCAAGATGTTTTACCTTTCCATCCTCCATCGATAGTGCTATGTTTTCTGTATGGTCAATAGGATGTGATGTGTCAACACCTGTTTCAACATATCCAGGAACTGGCAATTTTTGCAAATTACTAAACCATTTTGCATGACTGGTCATGTGATTTAAAGCACTTGAATAAACATACCAGACATAATCATTTGGTTTTGAAATACCACCAGCCATCATATTCATCATGTGATGTTGAACCATGAACAGCTTCTCAAAATCATCTACACTTGTGGATGCATAGTTGGCTGTTATTTTGATTCTTCAACCTACAATCATGTTCAAAGTGTCCAGGTTTACCACAATTCCAACATCCTTTACTATCATTACCTGAATCATTTTTTTGGAAATTTCTACGAGCTCTTTGGCTCCCCCTGCTTCGAAACCGCCCTCTTCCTCCTGCATGATTCTGTTGTTGACCTTGGTCTTGGTTACTGTTTCCTCTTCCACTTCCCAAGCCTCTACCTCTACCTCTTCCTCTGCCAGAGTAGAATACCTACTGAGAACTGGGATTTTCTTGGGAGTTTGAATCTTCATCAAGATTCTTTTCTTCAATAATCAGCATAGATACTAGATCAACAAAATTCAGAATATTTTCCCTGGTCTGTATGGAAGTTCTGAACTCCTTATATGCACCTCCAAAACCACGAAGACACACTTCCACCTTATCATCATCATCTACATTCACACTAATAGATGCAAGTGACTCACATATGCTTTTGATTTTCAAGGTGTAGTCACTTACCGACATGCTCTTCTTCTCCAATGTATGTAGCTGGTTCTTGAGTTGCAATTTATGTGCCTTTGTATTGGTCTCATATAATCTCACCAAACTGTTCCAAGCCTCTTTTGGAGTCTTGGCATCCTGTATGTGTCCAATCATGCTATCATGTATGCTAACGGTGGCCATTACATTACCTTTCATGCTCCTTGATTCCATTCGTCATATGCTCTTACCTGATCTGCAGTCTGATTCCTTTCTGGTAACTGTGGAGCATTTTCATTCTCTCCTTAGATGTACTTCCAGCAGCCTTTTTCCATCAGGGAATTCGTCATTCTGGATCTCCAAGCATGGAAGTTGTTCTTGTCCAGCTTATCACTCATAAGTTGACTCATTCTATCTGCGCTTGCCATTTCTGCAGCAATTCACAACATTGCAAAACACTACAAGCAGCACTTCTGCTTGAACACTATCGCACTATGACGTGACAATTCGATCTCAGAAAAAGATAGTTTTCGTGTATCAATCCTACACGGAATCACTTGAAATTCAGGATGTGGAATATATGAGTGTTGCCAAACACAATGTAAGTTAGAATTTCTGAAACTGGCCTAATTTTTCTGTGGGCCCCACCTTGCAGCCTCGAAATGGAGGTCGAGATGGCTCCGAAACTTTGATCTGACAAAAGCTCACAAAAATATTTTGAGGTCTTCTACCTTCACGTTGATCATTTTTGTAGCAAACGGAGTTCGTTTGTGAATCGCATTTTCTCCATGCCTTGCTACGTACTCTTCACCGTCGCCTTCTCCACGAGCTCTCTATAGCCACGCTGGCTCTGATACCATGTCACAAGGAAGGAGATAAGCAAGAGATCTCACACACACACTCTCACTCTCAAGGAGAAGCACACACACAGATTGAGGCAAGGAAGAATGATCTTCTTCTTCTTCTATTACATAAAAAGGAATGTACAAGAATGACCTAAAAACAAGAATACAACAAGTGGAATATATAAAGATCAATACATAAGGAAAAACCTAATGTTCGCAAATGAGTGAGCTGGCAAGGAACAAATGTGCCATCACTCTCAGTAGATAAATCTAATAAAGCTCAATGAAGTATCCCTTACATATACCGACGTGACCACTATACATGTCAGAGAAATGAAAAACTGGTACGTGTCATCCTGGATCATCACATGTTGAGCTTGATATCTCAACATTTGCCACATGGCACTCATTGATTGATCCACATCATTTGATTGTTACTCCCTCCCTCCTCACCTATAAATAGCAACTCCCTTTACCATTTCACATTTTCAAGCTTCATAGAATTTGTCTCTCCATTACCGTGCATATTTGTCTTTCATCCCCGATATGATCGATACAAGCGATTATTCTTGTTTGACCAACGTTGACTAACTTGAGTCGCTTGCAGCGGTTGTGTTCTCCACTAGGACATATTAGAGAAGCTGCACCTTAGATGGACGGAATGAATGAGATCCTTAGTGTCTCTCCATTAGAGAAACTACTTGATTTCATGGTTCAAGAGGGTTTAATTGTAGATTACTTTCCTGATGCAATGACAATATTCAACCCCAAGATTGATTTTGAAAAACTCCTAGAGAAATCAAAAAGTTTTCTTAGGGATGAGTGGGAGAACTTCTTGGGGTTGATCAATGGAAAAGAGCTTTCTTTATCTCAGAAAACCTATGTTCATCCCCACATCTTTGGGAAGAATCCAATCGATAGGGAAAAAATCACAAGAGAATGCAAAAGGATATCCCCTTTGCCAGGGAAGCTAGATTTATGCCCAAAGCATGAAAAGGATTGCTGCTTGCTCCCCTTAAACATTGCTTTCTTGATATGGCTTGATCACATCTCAATTGAAAAGGAGGAAAGTGTTCATGTTGTAGAGGAGCCTTTCTTAGACTTGACACTTGAGGGAAGCTCAAAAAGTATGAAAGGTGGCATGGAGATTGTTGAGGAGATCAATCTCCAAGCAGAAGAAGAGTAGGTCAAAGGTTTTGATGTGGCCATTTTTAAAGCAGAGACTCCAATAAGGGAGCCAACTGAAGAAGTTCAAGTGTCTAAGAAGTCCCTACTTCTCCCAAATCTACCATTTTACTTTATCTCTGGAAAGGAGTTTATCCCTCTATTTTACATTTAGGAACTTTTCAACCTTAGGGAGGACTACAGCCTTGCAGCTATAGGTGAGTCAGAAGAAGTTGCAAAGAGATTCATCAATGAGAAAGGAGAAAGAAAAGAAGAACTTTTACATCTTGATTTGGATTTGTCAAATGAAGAATTCAAAGATTCATCACAAGCTCTTTCAAAATGCCTTGAGAAGGCTATCTCAGGGAAGCCAACAATTGTTGATGAAGAGTTTGATGAGCATCAGAAGCAACCTGGAATATACTTGTTTGGGCGCGGCTATTCATTCTTGGATGTTGTTGAGGACAAAGGAAC
This sequence comes from Ceratopteris richardii, assembly GCA_020310875.1. NCBI lineage: Eukaryota > Viridiplantae > Streptophyta > Polypodiopsida > Polypodiales > Pteridaceae > Ceratopteris > Ceratopteris richardii. The sequence continues at coordinate 80,580,482 of CM035414.1, forward strand.
AATATGTATTGACTCAAAAGAGCTCATTGAGGAGGAAGATGAGGTCAAGGTATGTAGTTTAATCTATTCTCATTAATTTTAGGGCGAGGAAATCAGATGTGATCGATGCAAGAAATAAGGCCCATCCAATATTTTTTGTTGGACCTAATCGTTTGTATCGGTCGTGTGCAAGATCTCCATTTATAGAGTGAGAAATCAAACACGACCGATGCAAGCGATAAGGCCCATCTGATATTTTATGTTGGGCCTTATCACTTGCATTGGTCGTGTCTTGGACTTGCATGGTGCAATAATAGGTTACATTTTATCATGTGAAAAAACACCTTTTCTTGTGTACAGTTTATGTTCCTAGAGAATATAAAGTGAGAAATCGAATCTGACCAATGCAAGCGATTAGGCCCATCGGATATTTCCCGATGGGCCTTATCGCTTGTATCGGTCATGTCTAGGAGTTGCATGCAGCATTGATAATAGACATCTAGCTATGTAAGAATTCACCTTCTTCAACAAAAATTACATGTTTCTAGGTAATTTATGAAGAAATATTGATAACAACCGATGCAAGTGATTAGGACCATCCAAATTTCTCTGAAGACCCTAATCGCTTGCATCGGTTGGGTCTCTTGCTTTTTTTCTGTTTGTTTCAAGTTACTTTTCATGACTCCTTAAGTGCGCTTGCACTTCATCTGACCTTGTTTATCTGACCTTGTTTTTCTATTTTTACCACAGTTAAATATATTGGATGAAGACGACTACCTTGGCAGGGGGAAGGGAACAATAAAAACCATAGAAGAGAAAGGAAAAACAAAGGTGGATATTCATTCAATTATCCACTATCTTCCAGAATTGAACCCAGACTCTTTCTGTGTTATTCACAAGCATTATAGTGAGGAGCCAAACTTTGCATTGTTCTCCTTGAGGACTCTATCAAAATACATGGGTTTTACTCCAATACCTTTTAATGCTTTCAGAGTTTTGTTGCTTGAAAGAGCAGCTTTTTTTTTAATCTTAAAGCCATGATACATGGAAGCTCTAAGGAAGAGAAAATATAGTATAACACAATCTTAGTTTTGGAAGATGAAAGTATTAGTACTTCGTTTAAGAAAAGTTCTGTGTTTGAAAGAACTACCGAACTATTTGGAGCTTTACATTATTCTTCCAAGCAAATGCAAGGCATGAAGAGAACGTAAAACGCAAGGGTTGTAATAAACCCTAAGTACCATTTTTTAATGTCCTAGAAATAAAGGACTATATAGTAAATGGAATTACCATCTACTTCAACATAGAGATTTATTAGGCCAGTCAATTATTCTTTCTCAAGATTACTCATTATGTCATAAGAGATAATATCTAGTTGAGTATAAACTCTCTCTATTATTAGCTGACATAAAATGATCTTTTAGAGTACAGCTGATCAAAGGAACCATTGAAAAACCAATCTTTGACATTAAGTCTTGTCAAGTTGCAATTACAACTGAGACTTGGTAAGTTGAAAGTCCATTGTAGCATAGGCAATACATATGCTCTATAGTGGAAATAATACTTACAAGTCCAAGAAGTAATAGATCTTACTTTATGAGAAGAAGGTTTGATCCCAAAATTCAAGTTAAAGTTACCTTTACTTAAGTGGAGGTGTAAGTTGGATGGTATGGGACATCTAGGCTTATATTACCAATGGAGTTGATTCGGTGGTATGGGACATCGAATTTAGAGGTAACTCCAAAATTGAACCTTGGGAAATTTTGCTCTATATACTTGGAGAAGAGAAAGCAATAAAAGCTCTGAATAGTTCTTTTAACCAGGGAGAACAATAAAAGATTGAAAATAAACTCTTTCAAATTCTATTGAAAGAACACAATTTTCAATATACCCTCAAGCAGTTTTCGAGGACGAAAACTCTTAAGGAGGGGAGAAAGTCTCCAAGAACTAGTATCTTATGCCTTAAAAAAGACCAAATAAGGTATTGCAAGGTAAAAGATATGCAAGAAATAGATAAAGTTGAAGTACTTTCTTGTATGCTAGTACTTCATACTTCTTTCATTACATCTTCCAACCTAGATGAAGCTCTCAAAGATTGGGAATGCTCAAAGAACCCCAATGCAAGAGAAGACTTGCATACACCATGAGGATTGTATAAATCCTAAGTGGATTAGATGGATGGATGGATGGATGGATGGATGGATGGATGGATGGATGGATAGATAGATAGATGGATAGATAGATAGATGGATAGATAGATAGAAGGATAGATAAATAGATAGATAGATAGATAGATAGATAGATAGATAGATAGATAGATAGATAGATAGATAGATAGATAGATAGATAGATAGATAGATAGATAGATAGATAGATAGATAGATAGACAGATAGATAGATAGACAGATAGATAGATACATAGATAGATAGATAGACAAATAGATAGATACACAGATAGATAGATAGATAGATAGACAGATAGATAGATAGACAAACAGATAGATAGACAAATAGATAGATAGATAGACAGATAGATAGATAGATAGATAGATAGATAGATAGATAGATAGATAGATAGATAGATAGATAGATAGATAGATAGATAGATAGATAGATAGATAGATAGATAGATAGATAGATAGATAGATAGATAGATAGATAGATAGATAGATAGATAGATAGATAGATAGATAGATAGATAGATAGATAAATAGATAGATAGACTCTTATGGTGTCTGAAGAAGGGGAAAGACTAAGGTTGACATTACCTTGAACATGTTTTGGCCCCTCAAAGCTTCATTCTTTGCTTTCAAAGCCTATTTTTGAAGCATTTTTGGGTGTGTTTTGGAGCCATTTTGGAGTACTTCCGCATATAGTTCTCTTCACACAGGTCCAAGAACATCAAGAAGAGTGTTCTTTGTACTTCTCCGACAATAAATATCAACCTTTGGGGTTGTGTTTTCAGCCACACTTGTAAAACTACAGGTTTCCCGAGAGGTTTTTAGTTTTGGTGGGAGCAGCTGCTGCAAATTTATGTAGGTTTTTTGAGCCTAAATCATCATAGTTGACAGACACTTGTAGTTGTTGTTCGCTAGCTTTTGGGCTATGCATTCAGCCTTTTAGTGTCATTTTACTCAGTCTACACATGTTCCTGTTCAGCAACCATTGAGACATTCTACACGTGTCTCACATCCACCTGATAGATATGTTCCAGGTTTAGATTTTGTTATGCTAACAGATGTCGGTGAGCCTTCTTGCTACAAAGAGGCTATGCAGACAGAGGATCATCTCAAGTGGGAACGTGCCATGAAGAGTGAGTTGGATTCTATTCACAAGAATGGTACTTGGGATTTAGTACCTTTGCCAAATGGTAGGAAAGCTTTACCATTTAAATGGGTATATAAGTTGAAATTCACATCAGATAGTGCTTCTCCAAAGTATAAAGCATGACTTGTTTCAAAGGGTTTTAAGCAACAACATGGTGTTGATTTCGAGGAAATCTTCTCTCCAGTGGTCAAGATGACTACCCTGCGCATGTTGCTTGGATTCGTTGCAATGGAGGACTTAGAGTTAGTCCAAATGGATGTGAAAACTACTTTCTTGCATGGAGATCTTACAGATGAGATCTATATGGAACAACCAGACGTTATGTACTATCAGTCTGTTGTTGGTAGTCTCATGTATGCTATGGTAGCTACAAGACCAGACATTGCATTTGCAGTGAGAGTTGTGAGCAGATATATGTCTAATCCTAGCAAGAAACATTGGGAAGCGGTCACGATGATTTTGAGATATCTCAGTGGAACTAAGGACAAGTGTCTATGCTTAGGTAGAGGGAAAGCATCCATTATTGGTTACACAGATTATGCTGGTTGTGTAGACAATCGTAAGTCTACATCACGGTACATTTTTCATTTTGCTGGAGGTGCTATCTCTTGGAGATCTCGTCTTCAAGAATGTACAACTCTTTCCACCACAGAAGCAGAGTATGTTGCAGCAAGTGAGGCATGTAAGGAAGCATTGTGGCTTTCTCATCCTGCTTGTGATATGGGTTTACCTTAGCATGTACCTCGCTTGCTCAGTGATAGTCAGAGTGCCATTGCTTTGGCAAAGAATCCGGTCTATCATGCAAAGACCAAGCACATTGAGGTGAGGTATCACATCATTAGAGATTTCTTAGCCACTGAGATAATTATTCTTCAGAAGGTTCACACTCGAGATAATGCTGCAGATGCTTTGACTAAAGCTCTACCACATGATAGCTTTCGACACTGTTGTCACTTGATGGGGGTTACTTGATTCTTGACCTTACACAGTCACTTGTATATTGTGTAACATGCCCATCAGGTGGGAGGTATAGTTTGTATACTTACACTCAGGTATTCTTTATCATACTTTATTTATCTCCCATAGTTACTTTGGCCATGTTGGCCTTTAGTGGGAGATTGTTATTGTTAGTGTCCATGTGAAAGACTAAATGGCCACGGGACACTTCTTTGTATATGTTCTTTAATAAAACATATAGTGGTCTGGTCAGTCACAGACTTTAAGTTCGCTCGCATTTGTAAGACCTAAGAAGTCTATCTTCGAGCCCCTTGTGTACTATGATTTTTGCGTATTCTCTAGACTCTGTGCGGAGTAC